>PVKA01007092.1:50337-79709 GCA_004027165.1 Ctenomys sociabilis
AAAAAAAAAAAAAAAAAAAAAAAAAAAAAAAAAAAAAAAAAAAAAAAAAAAAAAAAAAAAAAAAAAAAAAAAAAAAAAAAAAAAAAAAAAAAAAAAAAAAAAAAAAAAAAAAAAAAAAAAAAAAAAAAAAAAAAAAAAAAAAAAAAAAAAAAAAAAAAAAAAAAAAAAAAAAAAAAAAAAAAAAAAAAACCAAAAAAAAAAAAAACATTCTAGGCAGCATTAGCAAGGCAGAAGGCATCACCATTGTCAATTTAAAGTTCTATTGCAAAGCTACCATGGTAAAAACAGTATGCTGCTATAAAAAGAATAGAACTGAGCATCAATGGAGCAGAATAAAAGATGCAAAAATAATTCCCAGCACACTGAGCTGCCTTATCATTCACAAAGTGCTACAATACCTTTGATATAAAGAATATATATAAAGAATAATATTTTTAGCCGGGCGTGGTGGTGCATGCCTGTAATCCCAGCACTAGGGAGGCTGAGGCAGGAGGACTGTTGTGAGTTCGAGACCAGCCTGAGCTACAAAGTGAGCTTAAGGCCAGCCTGAACTGCACAGTGAGACCCTGTCTCAAAAAGACAAAAAAAAAAAAAAAAAAGAATAATATTTTTAATAAATGTTTCTTGGAAAACTGGCTTTCCACATGCCAAAGATTGAACCTAGACCCATATATTTCACCATGTACTCAATTAATTGAGAAATAGAAGGACTGCAAGGTCAGCCAACATTTTGGCCCTAGCCTTTCAAGGTCAGGGAAGACTAAGGACACAGGAGAACCTGTACTGTAACATCATGGGACTCAGTTGTGCCCTAAAATGGAAATGGATTTAAAATATGAATATTGAAACAAAAACACTAAATTTGTGGGAAGATAGAACAGGTAAATCTCCAGAAG
Source organism: Ctenomys sociabilis (assembly GCA_004027165.1). Taxonomy (NCBI): domain Eukaryota; kingdom Metazoa; phylum Chordata; class Mammalia; order Rodentia; family Ctenomyidae; genus Ctenomys; species Ctenomys sociabilis. Next base: position 51,234 of record PVKA01007092.1, read on the forward strand.
ACATGGATGTAGGCAAAGACTTTATGAACAAAACCTCAGTCACAGAGGAGTTATTACAAAAAAACAAAAACAAAAACAAACAAACAAAAAAACCAACAACTATGATCACATCAAACTAAGGAGCTATTGCACAGAAAAAGAAACCACTGACAGAGTGAAAACACAACCCACAGAATAGGAAAAAATTTTACCAGGCACTCCTCAGACAAAGGTGTTGCAAATAGAGTATATAGAGAGCTCAAAAAGTCAGATCCCTCAAATTTGAAGACAGAATCCAAATAATAGATGCTGGCAATAAATAGCCATGTCTCAGCTGAAGAAGTACAAACACCAAATAAATATGTGAAAAAATTCTGAACATCACTGATCATTTGAGAATTGCAAATTGAAACAGTGAGATTCCATCTCATTCCAGAAAGAACGGCTACCATCAATCAATAACCAATGCTTGCAAGTCTTTGTTAGGAAAGTGATATTTTTTCCAATTGGTGGGAATATAGATTGGTACAACTACCATGAAAATCAGTATGATTATTCCTTCAAAAACCAAAACCAGGTTTCATTTTACCCAGGTGTTCCTTTTCTTGGTATCTTCTTAAAATAGTTAAAAGCATCATATCAGTAATATTCACATGTTTATAGCAGCACAATTTATAATAGCTATATCTTGGAAACAGTGCATATGACTATCCAAAGAAAAATGAATAAATAAATTGTATATAAATACAACAATATACTACTACGCCATAAGGACAAACTTAAGTTATTTGAAGGAAAATGAATACACCTTAAGACCATAATCGTGTGTGTGTGTGTGTGTGTGTGTGTGTGTGTGTGTGTGTGTGTGTCCTTCTCAGCTCATTTTTTGGGTAGGGCTGGTGAAACAGGCGGTGCTGGGGATTGAACCTCAGTCCCTGCACACTTGCCAAAGCAGGCACTTTAGACCACTGAGCTATCTCACCAGCCCCAAGACCACAATCTTAAGAGAGATAAAGCTCACACGTATTAAAATATTGTGGTGTTTTTCCTGTGTGAAAATCCCAAAGGATAAACAAGCAGTACAGGGAAGGATTAATACTGGGAAATAGGAAGAACCAATTCAATAGGAGGAACAGAGGAGGGAGAAGGGAAAAAAAGAAGGAAAAAATATGTACTAAGGTTTTGTATATAGGAAGGATTCCAAGGGGGATGTAAAAAAAAGTCAAGTTATATTAAGTAAATGTATGAATGTGATCAATGTGTATGACACATATGTACTAGTAAAAAATATCCAGTTAAAAACAGCATCCAAGCAGATTGGAGAGAAAGTAAAACTAAAATTTACAAAATATCATACTAAATAAGATATATAGAGGGCAAGAATATGAAAATATTTTCAAAATATCTTATTATTAAAAAATTATAATACAGCAATAATAAGACACTACTGCACATCTACTAGACTAATTTTTTAAAAGGCAGTATAAATGCTGATGGGGATGGGGAACAATAGAAACTTTGATGAAGACGCAGAATGACATAGCCACTTCCGACAACAGCTTGGCTGTTTCTTGGGAAATTTACGTGCTTTTTCCTTGTAACCCAGCATCCGTAGCTCCTAGGTATTTACTCAACTGATCTGGAACATAGCCACATGTGAATTATAGCAGCTTAGTTGGTCAAGCAATGGCTGTGACTCATCTACATGGCTGAGACTGAAAAAAGATCTACAAACTGCTGTATAGAGTTTCAGGGCAAGTCCTGAGGGGATTTGACTGACCTTCTCAGATACAAAAGTTACAGTTTTTGTTATATAGGTCTTGATTTATTTTGGTTTTAACCATTGTTCTGGTTTGTGTCAAGTTGTCCCCCCAAAGCCTCATGTCATGGGGTGAGGACTTCTAGAGTTTGTGATTAACTCGTGATCCGCTGGGATTATGTGTGATCCAAGGCTGGGATTATGGGTTTTAATACTGCTGGGATTATGGGTGTGAGTACTATACCCCAGCCTGGGCCAGAGAGCCTGAGTGTAATATAAGAGACAGAGAGACAGACTTTTTTTTTCTTTTTAGCTATTGCTGCATTGTTGTTGTTGTTCCACCATGAAATGATGCCCTCTGCCATGTGCCATTCTGCCTTGGAGCCAGCTGAGTATGGACTGAACTCTGCAATAACTGTGAGCTAACTAAACCCTTTTATCCTTCATTTTGGGTGGTGGGTATTTGTCCCAGCAATTAGAGAAGAGTAACTAAGACAACCGTCCAGCAGAAAAGTATAAAATCAAGGTATAAAAAGTAAAGCCATGCTTTACTTTTACTTTTCAAGGTATAAAAAGTTAACATGCTGAGCTGTAAAGGGCTCAAGTCAGCAACTTCTGACATTGCCAGTCTTGAGGATAACACACTGCTATTGCAGACTACTGGACTACATTGGATTACTCTGCTGAATTCATGCACTTACAGCATATTAATGGCAATGGAATACACATCTCTAACAAAGGTAAACCAAAAAGGGGATATAAACGGACCATTTTGTAGTGGAAAAAATATATATATCTGTGTATATGCAATAGCATAAATATTCAGCTATATTCTCTTCGTTCAATGAGAAGGTTTTGAACTAATAGTGTTTAGACAAGATATCATGTCTGCATTTTGTACTAGGAATAACTACTACAAAGACAACAATATGCAATGTATTAATTATTGTAACTGTCCTATTAACCTGTTTTGAACTATGTCATTGCTGCTTCTTTCTTAAAAAATTATTGAAATACAGAAAAGAATTATAGCAGCTTTATTTATAGTCATCTAAAATGAAAAGCAACAAAAGTGACTTCTATAAGTGAATGTATAAGCGTAATGTAGTTCATTCCTAAATAAAAAGAACTGAGCTGTCGCACTGCTGACTGCGTACAAAATGGTGCAGCTATTGTGGGAAATAGTATAGAAGCTCCTCAAATAATCAGCTTATAGCTATCTTATGATTCCAAAATCCTACTTCTGGATATTTTATCAAAGTAAAATCTGGGTCTTGAGAGATGTTAGCACTTCTATGTATATTGCAGCACTTTATTGTATAGTCAAGTAGAAACAAACGTTCACTGAGAGAGGAATGCATTAAAAATGGTTTATGTGTGCAATGGAATATTATTTGGTATTGAAAAACTAGTTTTCATTGTGTGATAACATGTAGAGACCTGCGCACAGCCGCGCCTGAAAGATGGTGCTGGCTTCCGCCTTCCACCCCCGCCTGGGGGTGAGTGCTTTCTGTAGCGAACAGCTTCTCATTTGGCTAAGGCTAAGACTATGGCGTTGCTTCTGCGTACCTGGACCTATCGGCTGTGCCCACGTGGCACTCCGGGGTTGGACGCCCACTGGTTTAAAGCCATGAGCGGGCTTCCCCTCAGGGAGCAAGCTGGAAGATTGTATAGGGGTCCTGAATAAGCCGCGGAAAGAAGAGCTGGGTGTCGCATCTTCCTTGCTGGCGAGGTTGCGCTTGACAATAACATGAATTAACATTGAAGGTACTATTGTAACTGAAATAAACCAAACTCAAAATAGTAAATCAATTGTATTAGGTCTCTACAAACATCAAATAGATAGGAGGAAAGAGTAAAATGGTGTATGGTAAGCGCTGGATGAATGGACAGAAGGAAACAGGAAGATATATAGATCAATGAGCATAAAATTACAGTAATTCAAGATGAATGAACTCTAGAGTTCTGCTGGAGTCATACATAACCTATTGTGCATTTCAAAACTTATTGAAGGATAGATCTAATGTTAAGTGTTCATACTACAACCCAATAAAGGAAAATCAAAATAAAATAAAATAAAATCCAGGCCTGCCCTCTGGAAAGCTGTAGCATAAAGATCTCAAGCCTAAGTTTACCCTCTGAAAATCAGTGATTTAGTGTGTGTCAAAATAAAAGATTGAGAATATAGCTCAGTGTGAACACCCTGGATTTGATCTTCAGTTCAGAAAAAGAAAGAAAAGAAAAAAGAGAACTCAAACCAAAAAAAAGCATAGTATAATTTAACTACATATTGCTAAGAAAGAGAAAACCAACCCAAGAAGGCTATTGGCTGTGTAACTCTAATTACAGTGTATAACGTTCTAGAAAATGTGAAACTACACAGATCATTTAAAAAGTCAGTGGTAATCACAAGCTCACTGGGGATGGGGAAGTTTTGCAAGTGAAATATAGGAAATTTTTAGAGCAGCAAAACTATTCTTATGATGGCGTAGTAGTGCAATGATAGATTTTTCAACATATATGGGTCTTTCTGGATTGTAAAATGATTTTTGCTGGAGGCTGCAGTGCTGAGGGTCAAACTCAGGGCCTGATGGATGTGGAGCATTCTACTGCTGAGCCAGCCCAAGCTTAGGAATTTTTAAATTTATACGCATTTTTTAAAAAAGTGATTTCAAAACATGAGAATACCAAAAGGTACAAATAAAACTTGAAAAATCTAACTATGTTAAAGGTGTACCCTAGGTAAAAATTAAGGGCATACACTTAAGAAAAGGTGATGGGAATGACGTTTTGTCTCTACTTAAACTTATAGTTTCATTTTAATAATGAAGAAAACATCAGTTTAATTCTGACAGAGGGTAGCAAAACACTTGTTTTCTTGAAACAGTCATGATTATTCTTAAATTTATGTCTAGATACCCCAGTGAGCATGCTTCTAAGTGGGGCATTTGGGTGGCAAATGGAACATGAGTGTATAACCCTGGATTAATCCACTAATCACATGGATTTGGGGTTTTTTGTTTTGTTTTGTTTTTGGTACCAGGAATTGAACTCAGGACCTTGAATTTGCCATGCAGGCTCTGTGCCACTGAGCTATATCCCTGACCCAACTGATATAGCTAGGTGGGGTGTGGTAAGGTGAACCATATCTTCTATCGATGCTCCTTGCTTCTCGCTGCCATGCCATGAACAAGCCCCGTGCCGTGTCCCCTCTCTTGGGAACAACCAATGATGGACTGAAACTTTTACTCATTGTAAGCTAAAAGAAAGCTTTCCTCCTTTAATTGGTGTGCGTCAGACATTTTGTCCCAGCAACAAGATAGTGACTAAGGCAGCTATTTTAAAAAAGAAGGCTCTGAAAAACTGTCACGGCCAATCAGTACCTCTGGAGATATTTCAAGCTCATGCAATGTGGTAAGTTGAATGAGACCATGTACAGAAAAAGATACTGGAAAAATAAACAAATTTGAATAAACTATAGAGTTTAGTTATGAATAGTATATCAAATTTCATTTATTAATTTCAAACATGTTTACAACCAAGGAACTTTGTAAATGGGCTCATGGAAATCCTACTACCTTCCAAGTTTTTCTGTAAACCTAAAACTGTTCTTACAAATAATTTCAAAGGAATCATTGTATATTGTATGTCCACTCCAAGCAAATAGAAAATAAACACTCAAAAAGGTCATTACAATACCTCATCCCCCACCATAAAAAGAAAAGAAAATTTAGGGATGAATCAATTTAAATATATGTAAACTGTCTCCACTGAAATTTAAAAATCTGCTAAAATTTTAAAAGATTTATACCAATTGAAAAATACATTCAGTGATAAGAAAAAGATGTCAATTCTCTCCAGGCTGACTGTGAGATCCTATGCAAATCTAATCAAAGTTAAGGCAGTTTTTTTTAAGAAGTTTTAAGTTTTGAAATTGACACACCGATTCTTTAGAGTCCAGACAATAACCTGAAAATGTATTCTCTAGGTATAAAGTCAAATAAATGAAATTTCATACTACATAGGGTTGGAAAAAAGATGATCTTCCCAGTTAAAGATATTATGCCAAGTGGAAACCTACATGGAAGAAATACTTAGCATACACTGAACTGATCTAAAACCAGAACAATAGTATATTTCACATACACTGAAAAATATAAATATAAAAGATAAAACACAACTTTAAAAACTAGTATAGAATGTTTATTTGTTGATAGTGGCTAGTGATGTCTTAAATAAAGGACACATCAACAATGTGATACCTTATTTTCCTGGAGACTTGAAATACTAAAAAGTAAGAAGGTCAAATTTAATCTATTTTAATATTCAATAGCCTCAGTTCATCAAAAACTATGGCTTCAGAAGTAAGATGACAACCCATGGAACAAAAAAAAGGTATTTTCTGTATAGATATCCTAGGATAAAGAACTAAAAAAATTCAAAGAATGTTTAAATTATCCATCTCAGAAAAAAAATTGATTCTTATAAAATCTGCCAGTATCCTTCTGGGACATCTTTTCCTACGGCTCCACTCCCATGAGAAACACAAATATCCCCACTTTTAGGAAATATTGTGCCTCTTTGAATACAAACACTTTAATTCTTTGTTTCCTATTAAATGTCTGTATAATAAGTCCTTTTATGCCACTTACTAATGTATGCTATAATCATTTTTCCTTGACAAAAGTCAGCATACCTTCAAACTTAGTTTTGTTAGCAAAACCAACTAAAGTTTAGGTACCTTATCTCTACTTTGGGAATCTCCTAGGACTCTGTCAGATGACACTTACCTTTCTATCATTCTGTACTTGATAACTCATTTCAAATATGCGTACATGAAACTACTTGTTAGCCATATGATTGGATAGTTACATGATTGATACACAAGAACAAACACAGTTTTTTGTTTACCTAATTTTATGAAAGTAAATAGTCTACAGGCTAATATTGATTGATCATTGATTTCCAACCAAAAGCATTTGAGAGAAAAAAATGAAGGTACCTGTCTCTAGCGCATAGATGGGAAGTATCAAGAGCTGGTAAATGAGATGGCATGGAAAACCCATGGGATTTATCCACAAAAATCCTCAGTAATACTCGAAGTAGTTTATGTTCTAACTGAACTCCCACAGAGAAATAAGGAAATCATTTAAATTTCCCTCTTAAGTATATTATTCATTAACCAACTATAGTTATCTTTAAAATTCACAAAACCTGTGTTGCAATAGTTTACAACTTCCTGGCATGTTTAACTGTCAACTCTGTTCACATATTTCTTTTTTTAGATTAATTTTTTTGAGAAAGAAATAGTAATATGACAGTTTCAAAACAGGTTAGTAGCACAGTTACAATAATTAATACATTGCATATTATTGTCTTCATAGTAGTTATTCATAGTACAAGATGCAAACATGATATCTTGTCTCAATACTGTTAGTACAAATCTTTCTTTTCATTGAACTAAGACAAAGCAACTTTATATCTATCCAAACTATTTTGTATATATACATATGATTTTCACTACAAAAGTCCTTCATTTATATCCCATTTTTGTTTTGTTTTGTCAGAAACACGTATTCCATTGCCATTCAAATATTGTAGGTGCATGAATTCAGCAAAATAATCCAATATAGTTCAGTAATCCATAATAGCAGTGGGTTATCCATAGGACTGGCAACATCAGAAGTTGTTGACTTAAGCCTTTTACAGCTCAGCATATTAATATGGCTTTACTTTTTATATCTCATGTTTATACTTTTCTGCTGGATGATTAAGACCAAGTTAAAGCAAGACCTATATAACAAAAAATGTAAGTTTTGTATCTGACAAAATCAGTCAAGTCCCCTCAAGACTTACCCTGAAACCCTGTACAGCAGTTTTCAGATCTCTTGTCAGTGTCAGCTATCTAGATGAGTAACAGCCATTGCTTGACGTATTTCTATGAAGAATTTTTTCTGTATGCTTCTGCTTTGTGTACTGAGCTATCACAGAAGTTATACACTGGCCCTCTTAACTTGAAGAATTTTATCCTTTCTTGAGTAATCATCTTTATCTGGAACTTCCACAAAAGTGCCTTTAATCAACCAGATGAGAAAGAAATCAGTCAGAGAAAAGGATAGAAACAGAGGAATAGACCTGCCTTCTCTGCATTAAAATCACCAGCCAGCCTCCTTTTCACACACATATTCATGCTCCACTCCCCCAGGAACAAATTATATTAGCACAAAAAACACATTCTGGGAAATAACATGCTCTTTTATTTTCACATACAAGTTCCTATCAAATATTACTCATAACTCCTCCCCTACTTTTTGCCTGAGGAGAAACAAAAGTCCCAAGGTTATGTTTGGTCAGATATGACCCACCTTTCTATACCAATATTTGTCTTTCCAATGGTCATAGGTGCTGGAGACTTCTCTTATCTTTTATTACTAAACACAAGCCTCCATCTACATTCATTCTCAAAGTCCTATTCCCTCATAGAGAACTATTGTTAAGAAGATGAATCTAACTCAGTTTCCAGAGAATAATAAAGCTGATGCTAAGTATATATTACCTCTGGTTTTTGCAACGGCTCAAAGGACAATTTTTGGCAGAATAAGAATGCATCAGAAACCTCAAAGTCAACAAGTGGTATTAAAGTTTGTATTGAAGGGCAGAAAATTCTATGGAAGCAAAATCCAAGCTCCTGACTCATTTCTTGTGGGAATAGAACACAATATGAATAAGTTTAAAGCTTTGCTCCAACCCCACCAAGGTGCTCTTAAGAAAATCCATGACTAAAGACTTAAAAGAAACTATGATAATTAGGAGTAGATGAATGTATAAAACAAAATCCACTTATGTACTTCCTTAAGAAGACAGAATAGGGAAAAAGAGAGAATAAGCTCTTTTTTTTTTAATGACCTTAGTCATATCAGTAATTTAAGGCTTGTCTCTTTGATAAGGTTGATTGCCTAATCTACATCACACATTCAAGATAGAAGAACACCAAGTATGATTAAACTGAACTTAGGGGCACAGCACCTGCCTGGCAAATGCAAGGTCCTGAGTTTGATTCCCAGCACAAAAAAGAAAAAAAAAAAGTGACTAAACTATGATCATATTGTTCAGCAGATTTCTCAAAATCCAGTCCAGATCTACCCCCAATGGGGCCCTAAAATGGCAAAACCCACATTTCAGAAAAAGCAGAACCTAATATGAGATCATCTTTCCAAGCAAGAACAGCCATCACATAGGAACTGCATTTGCCCAGAATTATGAAACCAGAACTGAAATAATGATCAGCTAGTTAGGCCCTGGCTCTCCTCAGCTGATCCTTAAGTGTTGCTTTATTCTTCTGAAAGCAGGCTAGTCTGAAATGCAAGCCCCTTCAGTTTAGATAGCTGGAGACATTACCCTCTTTGCCTTTCCTTTTAGACTCTGCCTAGGAGATAAGCTTATGCATCCCACTGATGCATTTGAATGTTTTTTTTCCAGTGGCAAGAGTCAAGAACTTACACATAGACTGAGTTGCAGTTCTTCATCTCCTTTTTATGGGATGACGTTGGTGCCATCCAGTAGTAATTCCTACAGGGGATTTATTTTAGCTGTAAGCATGCACATAGTTTAAAAATGAAATGGGAAAAGATAATGTAAATGGAAAGCAAAAGAGAACATGAATGGTTATGTTTATGTGAGATGAAATCAAGTTTAGGTGAGAGACTACAAAAAGAGATAGAAAGGGTCACTGTAGAATAAGGGTCAGTTCATCATTAGGGTGTAATGATTTTAACACATATATATCCAGCCTGGGAGAACATAGACCTTAAAATGAGCACCAACAGATATGAACAGAGAAACAGATATCAGTACAGTAATAGCAAGGGACTTCAGTATCCCAGTGTCAACAGCAGATAGAGTATTCTGCTGGCAAGTCAACAATAAAACAGCAGTACTGAATAATACTTCATACCAAGTGTACCTAATAGACCTACAGAGAATATTTCACCAAAAGCAGCAGAATATTCAACTGCACACAAAGTTCTCCATGATAAATTACATGTTAGTGCACAAAATATGTCAACAAATTCAAAGATCTAGCTCAGATAAAAGTATGTATTTTACCACAACCGTGGAAAAATATAAATTGACAATAGAAAAATTTTTCAAAATTTCACAAAAATGGAAATTAATTTCAATGTCAGTGAGGATTCAGGACATAGGAGAACATGTACTGTAACATCCTGTAACTCAGTTGTGTCCCAAATTGTCTGGTCAAGGAGATTATGGGTCCACAGAGGAAAGTGATCCATGATGTAGTGTGCCTAAGGAGAGTCTCATGGAGAGAAAAGATTCTCTCAGGCCTTCTCAGAAAGCAAATTGGTCAAACAATGGCTGTGACTCATCCACATGGCTGACACTGACAAAGAATCAACAAACTGCTGTACAGGGTTTCAGGGTAAGTCCTGAGGGGATTTGACTGACCTTGTCAGATACAAAAGTTACATTTTTTGTTATATAGGTCTTGCTTTATCTTGGTCTTAACCATCCAGCAGAAAAGTATAAAAACAAGGCAAAAAAGTAAAACCCTATTAATATGCTGAGCTGTAAAAAGCTCAAGTCAACAACTGACACTGTCAGTCTTGCGGATAACCCAATACTATTATAGACTACTGGACTACATTGGATTACTCTGCTGAATTCATGCCCCTACAATATATGAATGGCAATGAAATACACATCTCTGACAAAAGTAAACAAAAAAGGAGATATAAATGGACCATTTTATAGTGGAAAAAAAATATATATATATAAATATATATGCAAAATAGCATAAATATATAGCTACTTTCTCTTAGTTGAATAAGAAGAAGGTTTTGAACTAATAGTGTTTAGACAAGATATCATGTCTGCATCTTGTACTATGAACAACTACTATAAAGATAATATGCTATGTGTTAATTTTTGTAACTATATTACTAATCTGTCTTGAAACTATCTCATCGCTATTTCTTTCTCAATAAAATTATTAAAGTATGAAAAAATGGAAATTAAAACATTGAAAAACCAATAAATCAAAGATCTCAGAAAGGAAACAAACAAAACAAAATATCAAGACATGTTTCATGATTTGATATGGAAAGATAATATCAAAACTTACAGGACATGGTAAAAGCAGTTAAAGAGGTAATCATATGGCAATATGCAAATGACTACATTTAAAGAGTTTAGATCCTAACCTATCTTTTGTTTGTTTGTTTGATAGGTTGAACTCCCTATGCAGCTGAAGTTGGCCTTAAAACTCATGGCAATCTTCCTGCCTCAGCTTTCCAAGTGCTGGCATTATAGGCATGTACCACCAGGCCAGGCTCTTAAACTAACTTTACATCTCAAAAAATTAGAAAAAGAACAAGCTAAACACAAAGTTAGCCAAAAGAAGAAAATAAAGATTATAGAATAAGAGCCGGCCAGATTTCTCAATGGATTAAAGTGCCTGCAAGCAGGCATTTGGGCTGGAGGTTCCATCCCTGCCTGCCATGTGCTGAGACAGGTGATTGAGACTGGTCATAGTGGTGTGCGCCTGTAATCCCGGCTCTTGGGAGACTATAAACAGGCTGATCACTATGAATCTGATCTAGCAATGAGATCCTGAATATCCTGACCCTTCCCTAAAAATACAAAGAAAAAACAGAAACAAACAAACAAAAAAACGTGTTGTATAGGGCTGGGGACATAGCTCAGTGGAATAAGTGTTTGGCAAGCACAAAGGCCTGAGTTCAATCCTCAGTTCCAGAAAAAGATTATAGTGTAACCAGAGACTAGAAAAACAATAGAGAAGATCAAAAAAACTAATAGTTGATTTTTAAAAAGTCATAGGGGCCAGGGAGATAGCTCAGTAGAATAAATGCTTTCAAAGGCCTGAATTCAATCCCCGGTTCCAAGAAAGGAATTACTGAAATACATTCCTAGCCTATTTTTAAATTTCATTTTGAGGCAGAGTCTCAGTAAGTTGACCAGGCTAGCAGTCCTCTTGCATCAGCCTTTTGAGTACCTGGGATTACAGGCACAGCTTCCATGAAACCCTTATATCATCTAAATAAATTACTCAGAAACAATCTCAACTTTTGTTTTATAAAAAAATCATTGTATAAAAAATCATTGTATTGCTTTTTAAATCACTGTTGCTCTGTGCTAAAAATCTATTTACACTGTTAATATCAGAGGATCCTTTCCTTCAACACTGAGTATTGTTTGGTGGCCAGGACAAGGCAGTGCAAACATCTCTAACAGCAAAAAGGAAAGGGTCTTGTGCATGCTTGACAAGTGCCCTACCACTGAGTTAGATTCCCAGGCCTTAAGGGAAAAAATGTTTCTAAATTTTGTGAGAGGGTCAGACTTTCCATTTCCTCTGCCTCACCCTTCCAAGCAGGTGAGCTACCAGGCCTGCACCTGTACCCAAATTATTTATCTCTCTTATAGCCATCAAAGTAGTTCCACAAAAACCGGGTGAGTGACAGTTTAAAGAGGTGTCTCATGTGCCAAATAATGACCTAGATTTCAAAGTTATTTCAGAACTTCTGCCAACTCTGCTGTGAGAGGGCTCCACAGAGTAATACTGGTGGTTTTAATTACAATATACTTCATGTTTAGAAAAAATATATATATCTTTACTCCATCATGAGTCAGACTCTCTCCTCTGCCATTTTCCCCATTTCATCCCCAACTACCAATGTCTATATATTTCAAAATTTTTACTACCCTATTTTATCCAAGAATGTCTCTCCCACTATAGTTCTGAAAAAAGTTCCCTTTCACGCTTGGCCAGAAATCCACAGCTCCTAAGTTTAACGTTAGCAAGGAGAGGGAGTGGGGGAAAGAGATATATCTAGATATATAAGCAGGATGGTTGGATAGCTGCACTGTGCATTGCTGCTGGCCTATGGAAAGGAGAAGTTAATGCTTAATTTGTTTTGTCTCTTTTTTTCCAATTGTTTCCCCTTTTTCTCTTCTTAATTTCTTATATATTTCTTTCATTTTTTTCTTTCTTCCAATTTTGCATACATATATCTGGTAATATGAATAACTGGCTGGAAGACATCGCTATGCATTACAACAAATATTGTGAAATTCATATTATTTTGTTAAGTGTATCACCTATAATTTTTGTTTTAATAGTCTTTTTAAAAAATAAAAAAATTATAAAACATTAACGTAAGCAATACAGCCTCTGTAAATTTTGCTTCACCCTTGATTTTTTTTTAAAAATAAACACAACCTTAAAGCTTTAAATCACTTGGATGCTTTGAAAAAGTCTATATTGTATCAGCCAATCAAATTGAAGATTAAGAGCCTACAGCCAATGGGTGCAGACCAGGGGCGGGACTTACAACCAAGAATGGCTGTTATAACCGCCCTTGCTCTGGGCTGTTCTGAAGTGAAGGAAGCGAAGGAAATGCTTCTCTGAAGTCTCAAGTGAAGCTGGATGGTGAGCGCTCCTTTTGTTTCCATTTCTGGAAGTTCACCCTTTGCCATTGATTCACCAGCTTTTTCTTCCAGAAAGTTCCCTCAGCATTCCAGCTCAGATTCAGCCACCCCTCTTTTTAGCGGTGCCAAGCAGACCTCTCCCAAAGATAACCAGACTTCTGATCACATGTTCTTCTCTCTTTGACCCTTGAGTACCCTCTGAATGCTTTCCTGGCTTGAATGCTTCTGTGTTCATGCGGGCAATAGACAACACACCTTGAAAAGTCTCAGAGTCCTGGGAAGGCTGCCAGTTTACAGAGATAAACTGACCCCTGCAGTTTAAAGCTATAAACCATTGTGAGTTTTACAGATTTAAGAAGACTTCAGGGTACTTTTGTGGCCTCAGTCTGCAAAATGTCAGTTTAAAAAAAGGAAGACTGTTCTTAGGTTTTTGTTTTTTAGGTTTGGCTCTTTTTTTTTTTTTTTTCTTTTGGTAGAACCGGGGATTGAACTCTGGCCCTTATGCTTCCCAGGCAAGTGCTTATTCTACTGAGCCATCTCCCTGGCCCTTGTTTTGTTTTTTAGGGCTGAATGAATTTTGTGACTCTAGTTCCATGAGAAAGAATATCTAAAATTGGCTGACTGGCTGTTAAGGTCAGTCTGCATGTCTTTATGAGAAGATCATCAATAATTATCTTGACACAAGTGGATTTTGGATATATTAGCTACAAATGCATTGATTTATTATCAGTAGACTGAGAAGTCATAATTTAATGGTATTAATTGAGAATTAATAGAAGTTTCAGAAGGTAAGGCTTAGCTAAAGGGTGTGGGTAATAACAGTGTGACACTGGGGACTGTATCTTATCCCTAACCCCTTCTAGACTGGCTCTTCCACTCTTCTGTCCATTTCCTGACTGCCACAAGAGGACCAGCTTTCCTCTGTCATACAGTTCTGCCACGGTGTTTCTGCCTTGTATATACAATGGAAAATTATTCAGCCATAAGGCAGAATGAAATCCATCACTAGCAAGCAAATGGATGGAATTGTAGACTGTCATGCTAAGCAAAATAAGCTAGACACAGAAAGTTAAATATTACATGTTTTCTCTTATATGAGAAACCTAGAATGAATGAATGAATGAATGAATGAATGAATGAATGAATGAATGAATGAATGAATATAAGAAACCAGAAGTTAGATCTTGGAGAGGAGCAAGGTAGATTCTTGGTAACGGAGATAGGGAAGATCAGCAAAATGGAGAAGAAAGGGAGAGCAATGTAAATGATTGAAAATGATCGAGGAATTTAATATGTATGTGCCAGTTCCCCAAAATTAATACCACTATTTGTTATTATAATCATGCCCTAATAAAATAGTATACAAGTACCACTACATGGTATGCATGTGGATGATTTTGTGCTTTGAAAGTGTTTATATTGGGCTGGCCAAACAGCTCAGTGGATTAAAGCACCTGCTTAGGCAAGGCATTGACCAGGGATTTGATTCTCAGCTTACTGTGCTGGCCCCATCCCTAGAATGCACTGAGACAGCGATTGAGGCTGGTGGGTGGTGGCATGCACCTACAATCCCAGCCGCTCTTGGGAGGCTGAACATAGGTGAATCACTATGAGTCCTATCTACTTAGAGAGACCCTGTACACACTTTTTGACATGGTACTAAATACAAAAAAGTAAAAAATAAATAAAAGCTGCTGCAGAGGTGGCTCAGTGGAACAAGCACTTCCCTGGCAAGCGCAAGGGCCTGAGTTCAATCCCCAGTTCTGCCAATAAATAAATAAATAAATAAATAAATAAATAAATAAATAAATGCTTTTATATATATATATATATAATTTACTTTAAATATTTTCACAATGAGCATATACTTAGTTTTCTCTCTCAAGCTATATATATATATATATATATATATATATATATATATATATATATATATATATCAGAAACTGAAAAAAAATGTCTTATGACAGAAGTGTCAGTAAGATGAGAAGCTGATAACAAATTCTTTGAAGAGTCCGGCTACTGTTATGGGCGAGAATCATGAGTATTCCCTGAATGTCTCCTCGACATTTAAGTCCACGTGTACAACACTGTTCCTTCCACGAGAGTCCTATGGGATAATCTGACTGTGACAGTTATTAATTACTTCACACCCACATCAAGGTCCTTCTTATTTCTAAAAGTAACCATGAAATAAAACAATTTAATGATTCTTTTTCTTTTCTGTTTTTCGTACTGGGGATTGATCTCAAAACCTGGTGCTTGCCAGGCAGTCGCTTATACTGCTCAGGTATCTATCTGGCCCACAGTTTAATAATTCTTAAGTAAATTTTTTTTGATTTCTGTAGTGTCCGTTCTTGGTTGCTGGTCCAATATTCCAAAGAGAAAACTTGACCTGCTGGTGTTCTAAATGAGACACTGTAAGGATGTAATTTGGTGTTAACATTTTTTATTCATTTCTGTCTGGACTAAGATAAAATAAAATAAAAACTCCCAGAGCTCTGTGAACCTGTCCCCATTTGTGGTACCAATGATAAGTGAGTGCTCAGATGAAGGATCTTTCTTTTGGATAATTAGGTAGATTCAGAATGAATAATAACTTAGTGCTCAGCTGGAACAACAGATGTCACTGGCTAGCACTTGTCACATAGGATTTTACTTTTTCCATTTCATTTAAGATGAAAATGTCATAAAAGAAACAGTCATCTGTAATTTTAAAAGACAAGAAGATAGAACCAGAAATACTGACATAAATGATATGGACTATTTTTCAGAAAAAACTTTAGGGGACCAACAAGAAAGGAAAGCTGTGTTTCTTTGATTCTCTCTGAATTTTGCAAAGATATAGCAAACAACATGGAAGATAGCAGTGTTTCCCTTGTGAATTCTAATGATTCTGACACATTAGAGGACCTCATCCTGCGTATATTTTTGAATTCTCCTACTGAACTCCCTGAAATCATTTTTACACTGTCTCTCATTTGTACTATTGGAGGTAAGTCTGTATGTGTCTCTGTTTTTGTGTCTCTGTCTCTTTCCCTGTCTCTGTCTCTTTCTCTATGTCTCTGACTCAGTCTCTATCTTTATCTCTTTCTCTAGATCTCTCTCTCTCTCTCTTAACTGTACTCTGTGGAAATGTCTAATAAATGCTTATATACAGAATTTTTAAAAGGTTACAATAGTAGTAGGAAATTAGAATGTCACTATAAAATGTCATTCCTTTATCACAATGTTTTTAATCAAATGAATCGAAGAATAATTTGGTCCTCAAGAGAAAAAAGTAGAATCTTATTTGCACATTCTTCACTTCTATCAGATTCCAAGTGCTCATATATTTCTACTTACTAGGCCAGGGTTAAGTTTCAATAATGGAAATAACTGAGGCAAATAAGCAGGAAATCAAACATCAGGGTAAGGAGTCTATGAATTGTATCCAAGTGATAAATATATATGGGGCTTTTATAAGAGCAATGAACAAATTAAAGGTGAATATGCTTTCCTGTTTTTTTTCCCCCTTTCTTTGACTTGAGAAGGAATTGTACTACAAAGAGGCAGAACAAATGAAAGAAAGTGCTATCTTATTTCTCTTTGATTATACTGAAAAGGGTAAATAAAAGTTAAGATTTATTGTAGGCTTAAAACATGCAATACGGTACTAGGTTTTTGCTGTCTGCCAAATTATAGACTCTAATTGTTTTTCAACCAGGAGGTTTTGTTCATTCTTTTGCTAATCTTTCATTACACGGTTGCTAACTAAATCTCTGATGTGTACATATTTGCAATGCTATTCTAAACATTTCCGGAATGTAAACTGCAGTGAGTGCTAACAAGCCTTACTGAAAATGGTAAGGAAATGGTACACGTCAAAGGAAAGGCAAAACAGAAGACTCACAGGCTCACAATTACACTGTGTACTTAGAGTGTGAAGGAAGGTCTAATGATAGTGAAATATGACATGAGTAACTGACAGTATTTCTTCAGTATTAATTAATCATAACATTAAAGTTGTAGAATACAGTATTTCATGGTCTTTCAGTAACAACATGTATTTTTGCAGCATTTTTGAACATGCACTTGAAAGTCTTTCTAATTCCTCTCCCAGTGATATTATTTTTACTTGGATGCAGTCTCGAAATACTAAGTTTTATGTCTTTTCAGGTGAGTATAAGAAATGAATGTTTTGTACTATAGTTAAGAGCAACATAAATGCACATTTTGATTAAGAAAATTTGTACAAATATTCAATCTCTCACTACCCTGTCGCTACATGGAGCTTGTAGTGTTAGGAAGGAAGCTGGGCTTGAAAAGGGTGAGATCAATCCACACATAGTCAAGGCAGATCTAAAAGTTCACAGTCTAAAGTACACAAGCAAACCTGAAAAAATAGCCAGAGAGCTGTTGATTAGAATAGTCCCTGAGTTCTTAAGAAGAAAACTTAGATATGAAATTGACTAACATCTTAGATAGGAACTCAGGAAAATTTTGTGCTGCTAGGACAAGATTTTAGGAGCAATTCAATTCTGATACTTAGCTATTTTTTGTTACCTCAGTTAAGAATATTTTATAGGGTTTCCAGTGTTCCTGGGGTAGAAGATATTAAGAAACATAAATTGAACTTATCTGGATTTGAAAGTGAGAAGGTAGGCCAAATATAGGTAAGGCAGGTACAGTACTGCAGAGTGCTTGAGGACGACTACAGTGTGGTTAAAGAGAGAAAGACTGTGTGTATAGTACTGTAGGTCACTTTGTGAAAATTTTCTTATGTAAGCATTGTAAATATTTTATAGGTAGGCCTTTTAATCTCTGTCACAGCTCAGCTCTGCCATTATAGCTCAAAAGCAGTCAGAGGCAAGGCATATATGCAGTGCCATTGCTTTGTCCCAATAAAACTTTATTTACAAAAGCAAGCAAAGGGCTACATTTTGGCCAGGAGCCATAGTTTACCAATCCTGGTCAAAAAGCATGGATACTAGAAGTCTCTGGAAAGTGATTGACCTTTCTTAAAAATTTTAGCTAGTAATGTTTATTAAAGTTATAGATAATATGTATTCATCTGGGAACCAGAAGCAGGTTATTATGTCAGGTGTTACAAATGCAACCTTGAAGAAAAGCAATTGGCATCTGCAGTCACAGGGCATGGAGTGCAAAAAGAGATCCACCGAGGGTCTAATGTGAGAAAGGAAACAGTGTGTTCTTGAAGAATGAACACTGGATGAGTAATAAGATTTGCTAAAATCAACTAAATATGTTCTGGTAAACTTCATTAATGTTTTCATGAGCTGCATTAATTTTCCAGGTTTATTTCTTTAGTCTTTCTTGTTCTTCTACATATATCTTCTAAATAGTCCACATCTGACTATTTGTGATTTTCTGAATTAAACATGATCTTTCATCCTTTTGTAGATTCTTTTGT
Organism: Ctenomys sociabilis; assembly: GCA_004027165.1. Taxonomy (NCBI): domain Eukaryota; kingdom Metazoa; phylum Chordata; class Mammalia; order Rodentia; family Ctenomyidae; genus Ctenomys; species Ctenomys sociabilis. The sequence goes on from PVKA01007092.1 coordinate 69,851, forward strand.
GCATAAGCCACCTACTTGATCTTTCTCTTGCATACCGAAAACTAGTTATGTATTTTCCTATTCCCATGTCAATATATTTCTTATACCTGTTGTTTTTTTTAAAGTACAAATACATACATAGCTTACCTCTGCAAGTAGTAATAATTAGATGGAAAATCATAAAAATCCAGCAAAGTCAAGACTTTAGAACTTATTACATTGTGTTTTATCTTTTTAAAATGTTCTTTCTTTGTTGCTAGAGATTGGGGAGTTTGGCATGTATTCCATGCAAAGATAGGGATAAATAAAATATTTTTATATTACTAGATCCAAAGATATGCAGATACCATACAATGGATAAACCCAGACTTATTTTTTGGTGTATTCATACCAGTAATTATCTTTAATGTTGCATTTGACATGGATGTATATATGCTCCAAAAGTTGAAGTGGCAGGTAAGTATTATTTTTCAGTCATAAAACTCATTCATGCACACCTATATGCCCAGCACTTAGGAATCTGAGGCAGGAGAACAGCTGAGAATTCAAGACCAGTCTGAGCTACATAGTGAGACCCTGTTTAGAAAACAAAACAAAACAAACAGAAAACCCTTTATTTATGGACCATATGTTGCTTGTTTTTAGGGTTTTTTTAATTGCTCCAAAGCAGAAGACAAAGAGGATAGAAAAAGTACAGAGCATCAGAATAGCAAATTTAGCTTCATATATTAGTGAGTAAATCACATCATGGCAATTGTCTGGCATGTTGAAATCATGTTGAAAAAGTTCTAAAAATCTAACTACAAAGCTGCATAACAATTACAACTTTAATTCTGAGAAACTGTATGAGAGCTATTATGGAAGTACATTAGCTCTAGTAAAAAATTTCTTGTTGAGAAAAATTATTGTTTTCAATTCAGTTCCTACAGTCCAAAGCTTCTTACACCCACATGTAAATATACAAAAGCCAAGAATGAAACCCACAGAAGTAACCACCACCCTAATTTACAGTCCGCAATTATTTTGTTTATCATGGGAGATAGGACTAGATCAGAAAAAGATCATGAGATAAAATGCTGAAGATTAAAAATAGGGTACAGGGCCAGCCAGATAGCTCAGCAGACTAGAGCACCTGCTTTGGCAAAGTGCCGCTGCTGGGGTTTGATCCCTGGCATGCTGTGCTGGCCCCAACCACGGGGCATGCTGAGAGGGCAATCGAGACGGGGCGTGGTGGTGTGTGCCTGTAATCCCAGCGCTTGGGAGGCTGAACACAGGTGGATGACTGTAAGTCTGATCTACATAGTGAGACTCTATAGACCCTGTGGTACCAAAAAAAAAAAAAAAAAAAGCTGTATATTTCTTTCAAAGAAATCAAGAGAGCAAATTTTGAGAGTATAAGACTATTACTTAAACTGCATTAGAAGTGAAATTATTTGAGCAATTTACATTTTTATCTAAATCCAAACACAAAGAGTTTAGAAAAATGATGAAAAGATGCAATTTACAGCAACAGAAGTAGGACAGTGATCACTGCCATCTCAGGAGATGTCTGCTAAGCCAACCGTCCCATCATCTCTATTCAGGAGGGGCTTAGCTGGAACAGTTTGCAACTGCAATGGCCCTACTTGCATGCTGCTGGGTGTGCTATTAGGACTTCCTGACTCTAATCTGAAATAATCCTGATTATATGCTTTTTAAAATGAAAAACAGGAGTAATCTGACTTTTCCACTATAAAATTTCTTTGCAGTTATTTTTAATTACAGTCCCTGGCTTTGCGATTAAATATATGTTAATTTTTTGGTACCTACAATTTTTAAATAAATTAGATTTGAAACTCATACAGTGGACACTATTTTCAGCTATCCTTATGAGCTCAGATCCCATGATAACTGCATCTTCCGTAAAAGACCTTGGTAAGTATGTCTTTCTCTTTTTCTATATTACATATTTTGTAATTCATGTGCTGCAGTTTTAAGGACTTTTGTGAGGGGTAGCTTTTCACGGCACGAAGTTGTGCAATGAGAAATTACAGATTGAATTTTAGCAGAGATTCTAGAAGTGATACTTAGAACAGAAGAAAATGCCAGCATCCAGAAAGATCATTATATCCAATTGTGGACTAGGGCAAAATATTGCTTAGAGTCCTTGTGTTCTTCATGCTTCTACCTCAAGGTAATGAAAAATTTCTGGGATATTACAGTATTGATTAAATTTTGGTTGGCCCACATTTGCTGTTCTTTGAGAACAGTCATTAGAATAATGACATTTAAAGAAAATTGTCTTTGGAGTCATTGTCGTCACAGAGAACAAAAGCTTAAAAAAGTCAAAAATAATAAAATCGCTGATAATAACAGTGGTGGGAGTATAAAATATTTTAGGATAAACAAATCTATATTGAAAGGTAAAATGCCAAATTAATTTAACCCAGAAAATAATAATATTTCACGATTCTCACACAAGAAAATAATTTCATACTTTCCCTCAGTCCTATTTTAATGATAGCTAGAAATATGGCTTTAAAATAGGATATTCACATAATGTATGCATGCATACCATGTACACACATGAGACCAACAGCACATGTGAATATTCTTTAGAGTAATTTCATTTTCACTGTATGGGCAATTAAAGGGAAAAGAGCTACTTGAGGCAAGTAGAAATAGAGTACTGAAGACACACTGAGTGTAAATATATGAACACAGGGAGGCTGTGGGTAGAACCTAAGATGAAGAGCGTACAGTGAGAGGGTAGAAGAAAGAAGTGCTGGCATCGCCACTGAGGCCTTCGTTCTTGCCTTTCTCTCTGCGCTCGTTGACTCCACAGCTCTATTTCTGTGTGGCTGTGTCGGTGCCGCACTGTCTGCTCCAAAGATGTGAGGCAGTGAGCGCTCACGTGGAGGAGCTGATCCTACACCTTTCTTGCAGCTTCTCGTCGTCTTTTTTGTAGTATATGACTGAATTTTTAGCCTGTTGTTGTGGAATGTAACTATTCTACTTGTCATTTGTTGCTATTCTCATAAATTGTGGCTACCATGATGCTTTATTGGAGTTCATTTTTTTCTTCCCTTTGCATCTTTCAAAAACTAAAAATAAATAAATCACTTCCCACCTAGCATTTATGCTTGAGTTTGCCAAGCAAGATTTACACGTATATGTATTTATAAATATACATATGTTTTATGCACACAAATATATTATTTGTATATCTGTATGTTATGTACACAATTATGTTTTGAGGATACATAAGCTCAAAAAATAATTTATCTGAGACTGTATGTACCACACATGAGTACAATGATATTATCAATCAATGTACTTTATTGCTTTTGCTGTGTAATAAATTGCAAATGTAATAATAACATGTATGCACCTTGTACAATACCAAAACATTATGAAAACAATTTGCAATGTATTAATTTATTGAATCTGTATTGTTAAGGTGTCTTGAAACTGTCTGATTGACATTTGTAGTTCAATAAAATAAAAAATAAATAAATAAATAAATAATAAATAAAATAAATTGCAAATGTAGTACTTTAAGAGAACAATTTGGAGTTGGGCAGGGTGGCACATGCCTGTGATCCCAGTACTCAGGAAGCTGAGGCAGGAGGATTGCCATGAGTTTGAGACCAGCCTGGGCTATATAAGCAAGTTCAAGGATAGCCAGCACTATGTAGTGAGACTCTGCCTCAAAAAGAAAAAGAGAGATAGAGAGAGAGCAAAAAGAAATCCTCCCAAAGTCCTCAACAGATTGGGGAACAGTTTTGATCATATGAGCTGAACTCTGCTGTTCTTGGGCAGGTTCACAAAACCATCTACAGTCATCTGGCTGATGAGTATCCAGGGACTAAAGCATCCTGGATGGCATCAAACAGGAAAACTAACCTTCCCTCTCCTCTGCTTTTGTAGTGTGACCAGGAAATCCTGCCATGATGAATAGAGGCAGTCTTAAGCAAAAGAAAGCTTTCATTAGGTCTCTTAACCAAACAGATGTAGCTTTCTGTGCAGGGTCTTAGAGCAGTGGGGATAGGTACAGCAAAGTGAAGAACTGGACCACCAAAGCATTTGAGATCTCAGAAGAAAGGACTGCTTTCATTTTTCTTCTCTCCTGTCAGCAAACTTGTAGATATGGAGTGGGTGGTTCGCATAAAGAAGTTTTACTGTCTAATAACATTTCTTTCCTCTTCATCAAATACTAAAGATTCTCAACGTCATAGCTTGACCAGTAAAAAAAGGAAGACAACTAACAAACATGTAAATTTATAATATCTTTTTAGGAGAAAGTTAGCATGGATGGTGAAAGTAGGGTGGAGCTTAATTTCTAAACCATTGAAAAGTCAGGTTTTTTTTTTTTTTTTTTTTTTTTTTGCCTTTTTGAGACAGAGTCTCACTATGCAGTTCAGGCTGGCCTTAAGCTCACTTTGTAGCTCAGGCTGGTCTCGAACTCACAACAATCCTCCTGCCTCAGCCTCCAGAGTGCTGGGATTACAGGCATGTGCCACCACGCCCAGCAAAGTCAGGTAATTTTTAAATCTAACTAGATTCTCTGGATAGTTACCCCCAAAACTGACTTAGATGCTATGTTATAAAGCTTTAGTTAATAAGTGAATTTTATCTTTCAGTCATTATTTATGGCTTGCATTAAAATCCCTGACATAATGAATTCACTTACTTATGCATACAACTACATTATATACAGAACCACTCACTGAATTATTAAGAATTAACAAACTTTATGCTTTAATCAGTGCTTTGAAACGATGAATGACAGTGTAAATTAAATATTTGACTTACGAAAACATAATAGGCCATAATTAATTTGGTATCTAATGATAATGTAGACTTAGACTTTATAAATGGTTTATTAGCTAAATTTCCTGTAAGTTTTCAAATGTATCTAAAGTATAAGCATGCAGAAATTATGTAATACAACTCCAAAGCAGAGATTAGTTTTTTGCTTTCTAATGCAATTTAATTCTATACTCATGGTATTTTTCTCACTTAAAAATTTCCCTCCCTTTGGCATACACAGGTCTTTCTAGAAGCCTTGTCAGTTTAATTAATGGAGAAAGCGTGATAAGATCTGTGCTAGCACTGATCATATTTACTACTACTATGGATATTAATGTCAGAAGACAACAGAGAGCAGACCACAACTTAGGTGAGAACCATTTTTTTTCTTAAATTTTTAAAACCAGAATTCTGTATTTTCTGATAGCTGACATAGACTTTGTAATCTCTTACCATAAAAAAATTATGTTTATTGGAACAAAGCAGTGAGCACTCATGAAGTGACTTACTCTCTATATAGTACTATCATACATTTTCAGGGGGATAAGGTACTGGGAATTGAACTCAGGATCTTGCGCCCCCCAGGCAGGTGCTGTGCCACTAGGCTATATCCCCAGTCCCTACTCTACATTTTTTAAATTTAGTATTAGTTATGGCATTGTTTTGAGGACTAGGGAGTGCTTTGCATGTGCTATGTTTGTAGGGGGTGCGGCAGAGAAGCAGAAGTAAAAGAAGTGGGCAGATAGCTTTATTAACTGAAGACATGGAGAGGACCACAGGCATGGAGATGTGGACATCCTCTGACCAGAAACGACAGAAATCAGACTTTAAGGACTTTTGTTAGGGACAGAGATTGAGGGGTAGGTTTAGTGACACCAAAGGGGCTGATTGAGGGCTCCCTTGTGTGCATGGGAAAGGTATCTAGGAGTGGGGTGGGAAAGAAGGAGGAAGTGGTCATTGGGAAGTTAAGCTGTTGTTTTGGGGTTCATCTATGTTGAATCAAGGCCATGGTAATTTAGCAGTTTTTACTTACCAGTATGAAGATGTTTGTAAGAGCAGTACTTGGGCAAGGGAGATGGCTCAGTGGAATAAGCTCTTCCCTGGAATAAGCACTTTCCTGGCAAGTGCAAGGGCCTGAGTTCAATCCCTGGTTCTGAAAAAAAAAAAAAATCAATACTTCACAGCCTGGTCTGAATCAAAATGCCAAACAATACAGATGAGAAAGATATTTTTTAAGTGTGGGAAAATGGCTTAGAAGACAATCCAGATAGCACATCCTTTAAGAGTTAGAGGGGACAGCTTCCCTGTTGCTTGCTCTGAAACTGTCTTCCTTGAGGCAACTACCACAAGGTCAACTTAGAGAGAAAGTATGAGTATGCATCCAACAGAGGGGAAAAAAACAGTGCTTATGAGCATAGAATTATGCTCAAAAGCTGAGTGGTTGTAAACTATACATCCACACAGTCATTGTCCAGGACAAAAAATATAGTATCATGGCTCTCTTAGAAGCATTTCAGTGGCCCTCACCAATCGAAACCCCTTTTCTTTCACCTATAAAATCCATCAGCATGTAGTCTCTGAAACACTGTGTAATGGGAAGGTGAATGCACAAGACTCATTCAAGATGCTCATGAAATAAAAATAATTTCACAATAATTATTTACCACTTTATTGTGTCAATATTTGCACTGTTCTTGGAAAAGCCATTATACATTTCTCTAGGAATTGATAAAGCCACTAATTGAGTGGCTTCACTATCCTAAGGCCTTCCCCAGCATCACCTCATTCCACCACCTTTATCTGTCTCTTTGAGAAACAAACATGCAGAAAATGCCTGCAAGGCATCGCCTGTTTCACTGGGGATCTCTAGATGCCAAATAATCAACTCTGTGGAATTGGGGTTTTTATATTACCCCTTCTTCTCATAAGTGTAGAACATGCCAAATTAGCTTCCTGGCTACTGAGAAGAGGGGATGCTAATTGTAATTGTTTTACTTGACATTGGACAGTGCTTCATTGTTGATTGTCCAGTGGCCCCTCTGGGCTCTATTCTGACCTATCTCACTTTACGTGTTTGTGTCTAAACTCTACGTGGAAGATTGCTCCTTCCCATGATCAATTCTGGGAACCACTCACTAACTTTTTTCCTAAAAGGAGTAGGTCCAGGTAGCTCACAGTTAGCTTGGTTGGAAATAGGCATCCTTGCCTTTGAGACTTTTCCTCAACCTTTGAGACTTGTAAGCCACACACTGGCAAAGCTGCAGCCATTGTTAATGCACTCTGGGCCTTGAAAGCTCCTAACACCTATGGTACATCAACTCTAAGAGCTTTAACTTTGCTGTCCATGGTACATGAGAAAACCAAAGAGCCATACATACAACATTTTGCAAAGGACAGAGTACAAGAGAGGTAGAGTTGACCTACAATGCGCTCATGAGCTTTCACTATAAAAGTTCCTGTAGATATGAGCTCACTGAAGAGGACTAAGGTGAAAAAGAAGCAATTTTCTATATTCAAAAACATCTTAAAAACTCAAGATGCTCTGTGCTTGGTGACACACACCTACAATCATAAAATTTAGGAGGCTGAGGCAGAAAGATCACCATGAATTTGAGGCCAGCAAGACCAACCTGAATTATATAGGGAGACCTGGTCATAAAACAAGCACTGAAGATGCTTAGAGAAACTGAGAATTTCCAAGAAACATAATCATCGGTTCCAGGCTGAAGAATATGTGTCCAACTATTAAACCTGGAGGAGTATTTTATCTGCCTCAATTTAAAATATATTGACCACAGAACTTTAGGAAAACTTACATTAGAAACTATAGCTGTCTTCTAATCATGACAAGATTTTTGATATTTGTTGTAAGGAGATAAATAGACTGTAGATGTGAACGTTCATTTATCCATTCATTGATTCAACAATTATTTAATAATGTATAGTATGTAATAATTCCTATTATGAGTCCCAGGAATCCAGCCAAGAACCCAGTTGCTAAATATCCCCTCCATTTCTAGCTTTCAGTGTAGTTTCAGAGAAATGCTAAGACACCCTGTAGACACTTCCCTAAAAAATAATTATGCAGTACCTAAAAATATCCATAACAATAAAGGAGAGACTATCTTTAGGAGCAGTAGATTCACTTTTAGGATGCAGAAAATAATCAGATAAGCAGAAACATTGTTGACAGAAATAAATCCTGGAAAATTCTTTATCTGAGAGGGAAAGTAAAGCAACTGAGACATTCAGCAATAAACAAACAATTGTTCAGCTTAACAGGACAACATAGCACAGGAAATTCAATCAGTGACCCAGAGACATTGCTATTTCTATTCTCCTCATGTGTATAATTAGCTTTTTCTGTTTTGTTTTGTTTTTTGTGTTTTGTGGAAGGGTCTACAGGATGTTCAGGGTCACACTACTAGATCAGACTTGTAGTGACCCAGCTGTTTACAGCCTCCCAAGAGCTGGGATTACAGGTGTGCATGACCATGCCCAGTCTTATTTGCCCTTTCAGCACACACCAGGGGCAGGGCCAGTACGGCAGGCCTGGGGCTCAAACCCAGAGCCCCTGGGCCTGCTTGCAGGCACTTTAATCTGCTGAGCTATTTGACTAGCCCTCAGATTATTAGTTTTTTTTTTGGACTTCTACTAGAGTAAGATTTCCTGCATTATTAGTCATGCAATAGACTATATATATATATATATATATATATATATATATATATATATATATATATATATATATATATAGAGAGAGAGAGAGAGAGAGAGAGAGAGAGAGAGAGAAAGTAGTTCTTCAATTTAACTGAACAATTTTCCAAATGTAAGTGTAGTTTTAGCAGATAAAAATAAACTCAACTTACAAATAAAAAGTACAATACCTGCATATTATCTAAGAAAGAAGTACTTTTAAACTAATATATTTGAAAAATTCTAATTTTTTATTTTTTAAAGAGAATACAAATTAGAATTAAAACAGAAAAATTGCAAGTGATGTAGAATTTTACTTAACAATATAATATGAATTTCACTGTATTTGTTGTAATACATTGTGCTGTCTTCCAACCAGTTACTAATTTTACCAGATCTATATTACCAGAGTAAAATTGGAAGAAAGGGAGCTATAAGAAAATAAGAAGAGGAAAAAATACAAACATTTGGAAAAAGGAAATGAAACAAATTAAAACATTAACTGCTTCTTTCCGTAGATTAGCAAAAATGCACAGTACAGTTGCCCAAACCGTCCGTTGGGCTTATATATATAAATAGATAAATCTATTTCCCCCACTCCCTGCCCTGTCCTCCTCAACCAGTAACTCTTTCCTTTTGAATAAGTTAATTCCCTTTTCCCATTACCTATTGTACCCTTCAGATTCCATTTTTCTCTTTCAGGTTTTCACACTAAGGAGACCAAAGTTTGTTTGCACATGTGGGTCTGATTTATTTTGCATAAGAGTACGTTCCCCAGTTGCATCTATATACCAACAAAAGACTCAGATTTATCCTGTTTTATAGATGAATAATACTCCACTGTGTAAAAATACCACATCTTCTTTATTCATTTGTCAGTTGATGGGCATTTGGGTGGTTTCTAGGATTTAGCTATGACAAATTATGCTGCTATAAGCATGAGTGTACGTATATCTCTGTGGTGTGAGGTTTTTAGTTCTACTGGAAAAATACCTAGGAAGGGAATAGCCGGCTTAAACAGCACCTCCAATCCTAGATGTTGAAGGAGTTTCTACACTGGTCGTACCAGCTATAATGGTTGTATCTGTGTGCATTCCCAACAACAGTGAAGAAGAGTTCCTTTTACTCCATAGCCCCTCCTGCATTTGTTATTGGCTGACTTCCTGATTTTAGCCATTCTTTCTGGGACTAGATGGAATCTCACTGTTGTTTCAATTTGCATTTCTAGAATGATGAATGATGGTGAACATTTTTTCATATATTTACTTGCCATTTGTGTTTCTCCCTCTGAGAAGTGTATATTCATTTCTTTTTTTTTTTTTTTTTTTTTTTTTTTTTTTTTTTTTTTTTTTTTTTTTTTTTTTTTTTTTTTTTTTTTTTTTTTTTTTTTTTT
>PVKA01007093.1:5773-79778 GCA_004027165.1 Ctenomys sociabilis
CTTTTTTTTTTTTTTTTTTTTTTTTTTGTCTTTTTGAGACAGGGTCTCACTATGCAGTTCAGACTGGCCTTAAGCTCACTTTGTAGCTCAGGCTGGTCTCGAACTCACAACAATCCTCCTGCCTCAGCCTCCCGAGTGCTGGGATTACAGGCATGCGCCACCATGCCCGGCCCCCAGAGCCAGATTTTGAGAGCTAGAAAAACATGCATATTTATGAATGAGTGCATGAGTTTAGAGTATTAATATATTCTATGATCACCTTTGAATTCATAGTGTACTCATCTTCACTCAACTTTTTCTGTTGATATCATAAGAAAATTAGTTGAGAGTTACATAGTGAAAGTGTTTGCGTGCGGTAAAGTAACACATATTTTGACGTGAAATCTTGTTACCTATAATGAAATAGGTGCCTCATACATTTAAAGAAAAGTCTTTTACCAGTCTCTGATATGATTTTTCTTTTAAATTCTGAACTTTTTAGTTAATATGTGGTGACTGACAAACCATAACTGTCTTTACTGCCCTTCATTAGCTCTACTGATCGCAACCAGCACTCATGAACAACACATTTACTCCTCAAGACTCTTATGCTGTAGATGATAAAGTGCTGGCAAAGGCAAAAAGTCTTATCAAATGTAGGGAATTAAAAGTTTTATTAGGACTAGCCATCATTAAAGTTCTCAAGAAAAGTTGCTACTTACAAAATTCAGAATTGCTGTATAATTATGCAAAAATGACCTTATATTTGGGGAGGTAGTCAATAAAATAGTTAGACATTAGACCTGAATGTGTATATAATTATTTTTTTATAAAAATGATCAACAAATTGCTTAGTCATTTAAAATAGTAAAGATGAGAAATATAATGTATTTTTATTAATAATTATGTACATTTACAGATAATTTGAGTTATTAATAAACATCTGATTTTTTTATTCGTATATTAAGCAAAATATAATTAAGGAAAGTGTAACTTAAATTAAAATCCAAATTTATAGTACAACTTCAGATCTTTGCTACAATAAAATGGAATTTGTAAATAACTTAGGCTTTTCTGTTTGTTTTTTAGTTATTAAGTCGAAAAGACAAAACTACTTTTGAAAAATTAGAGTATGTAATGAGTAAAGAAGATAACTACAAAAGACTCAGAGACTATATAAGTAGCTTAAAGATGACACCTTGCATTCCCTATTTAGGTGAGTTATATACTGTGTTTATTGTTCCTAGTTTTTGCTCTTCCTTATTTAGTACATAAGAAATTCAAGGCAACTTTTTAGTTTATGTGTCTTGAAAATAAATTACTGCAAGATTGCTAAGTTGAAAAAAATGACAAAGTTATCATCCTCATTACCTGAAATGTATTCTCATATTGAATTAGCCTTTTACCCTTAAGGTTTTTCATACAAATGAGCCATGTGATGAAAATGGTATGCTTTAGATGTTTTAGTAACACTCTTAAAGAATAAAACAGTAATTTACATTGAAGTTTAATACACTCCTCACTGAGGACATTGATCCAAGTTCTTACATCATTGGAAGACATTTCACTGTGAAGAATACTTTCAATAAATACTGGTATTATTGTTTAGCTGGGTGAAATTAGTTGTTTAACTGGAAATTTAATTTAGCTCATTTCTGTAAATTTACCTCTTTACTATTATCTTAACAATGTTTATGGATTCCAAGAACTATTTAACCAATAATGATTATTTTCAGCAAAATGTGAATAAGACTTTGTTAGGTTTTGAATGAAAATAAGTCTTGCACAAACTGTCCTTTAAATTTGTCATCAGTTAAACATAAAGATGTTTATATATCTTTAGGATACATGAAGTTGATTTGATCTTCTGTAGGGTATTGAAGTGATAAGCCTTTGTTTCTAGTATCTATGGTTCCCATTTTTGCTCTTTTATCTAACTGCCTATACTTAATTTCAAGAAAAATGGTAATAGTAATTGAAAAGTATTTAAGTCTATAAACCTTGAAATCTTTACCAGTATTTAGAATATAGGGTAGGGACAGAGACATTAGATACATATCCATTCAGCTGTTTAGTTTTTGGAGAAAAGTTGAATTCATCCAACATTACAGGGTGTCCTAGAATTCCACTGGGAGAAGAGGGCACATGCTGGGTTCCCAGTGTTAAAGCAAAGTGCCCTTAAGGGTAGTACAGTTGTGGACCACTACACAGTGTGTGTTTGCACTTTTTTTTGGAGACAGCATCTTTGTGTCCCAGACTGGCCTCATATCAGTGATCTTTCTATTCTACCTGTTGAGTGACTAGTATTACAGATGTGAACTTCCACATGCAGCCATGTGTTCGGCTTTTTTTACTGTGATCTTGGCTGTTCCCATAGTTGATTATGTTTAGTTTGGGGGGAAAAAAATAGAGGATTTTAGGAAAATAACTTCATAATTCACAAAAACAAGCTTTTTATTGCATGAAAAACATACAGTAGACTGAGAATTGGCAATCCTTAGCTTCAAAGGAGCTCTTCTCTAGTGTACTTAGCTATATAGTTATCTTTGAAGTTTGTTCTGTTTGTCTCGAAAAGCATGTGCAGGATTAGAATCGTGTTCTTAGGGATGAGTGGGTCCATATTGATGCCTTTTAATTCATTTATTTCACAGTTGAAAACACTAAGGTCCAAAAATAGGAAAGACCTGATCTAGAATGCTAATGAAAAATCTGCCATGAAGTTGTAGCTTAGTATGCTCCATTTATACCTACTCAACTCTAATTCTAAATTGTACTGATCATAAGAATTTTTTTCCTCATTAAATTGTCTTTTTCACACTAAATTCCAGTATTTTCTGGACAAAATTATTTTTATTAAAAATGAGAAAATGACAAAACAGATTAATCCTTTTGTTTAGGAGTATTTGTTTTATATTTTTCCAAAGTGGTGACCTAACATGAATTTTTAAATTCTGTGTGTGTATCATGTCTATGTACATCATGTATATAAATTCATGTTTTATACTTATGTAAATACAGAGAGATAACAAGGAAAAAAAGCATTATCTGATGCTTGTAAATGTGAGCATTATTTAATAAATATTTGTTTGTTCAACTAACCAAATCCCTTTCTGGCTCTTCCCATTGTTCCTACAGTTTTAATTTCTGCTTTAGTACAATAAGTATATTTTTATGTGGCTTATTTCGATTGATGAAGTTCTACTTCCTGTATTCTCTAACAGAAGATGAGACATGTCTGAGTTTTACCCAAGAATTAGAAAACAAAATGGGGAAAAAATGGCCAAAACCATTTTACCTTAACCCATGGTAAAATGGAGAACATACACTTTAGTGCCTACATAATTCTAGGTATCGATGGTGTTCATATACTTCATCTCTATACTGTTACATGGAGAAACAAGTAGATTGAGATGATTATGGGCCATTTGGCATAAACATTAGTACACTTGAGAAATGAAACAGTCCTCAGATAAGTTACTCTGATTTGTTTCAAGCATAAAAATCATCCTTTGAGTGTAGTGACAGTTTTGTATCAAATCTTCAAAGTAACTTTATTCATAGCATACTTGTCTTTCCTTAAAAAAATGTGAGGCAGACCTCATGTACAGCCTTTGAGGCCCTGGAATCGAACCCCCAGTCCCTGTGCCTGCTTAAGCAGGCGCTTTAATCCACTGAACTATTTGGCTAGCCCTAAAAAAGTTTAATTTAACCTTGATTTTTAGAATCTTTTCCCATTTATATGAAAACAGACAGTTTAATTACCAAAATTTAAGTTAATAACATGGCTGCACAAGGCCAAATGTGGCAGCTCATACACTAAGGAGGCTGAGGCAGGAGAATCATTGCAAATTTGACGGCAGCTTGGGCTACAAAACTGAGTTCAAAGGCAGCTTGAACTGCATTGTGAAACTCTGTCTCAAAAAGAGGAAAAAAATAAAAAAGATACTGTACCTTTGATAGCACAGAATTTGGCCTGCAGATGTTCCAAAAATGATGCTGTTTTTGTTAAAATGGTAGTCTAACTATTCTTTGGATGTACACAATTTACATTTACCTATTGTATTTACCAGAGGTTTTTAAGGAATAATGTTAACCAAAATAATCTGTGATTCAGGTTAAAAAGGAGCAGCTAATGATCTGTGAATATGAGAGAAGTGAAAATTTTTTCTGCTGAAAATAATTATCAAAAGCAGGCATTCCAGAACCAGTGATGTGATACAGCGAACTAAGTGCCTGCTCAGATAAGCACAGGGTCTCAGGTTCAATTCCCTGGAGACTCGGTGTGGTGGTACACACCTGTAATCCCAGCTCTGGGGAGGTTAAAACAGTTGGGATCACGACAGGAGTCTGAGCAGCATAACGATACTCTGTTCTCAAATATATTTAAAAAAAAAAAATTCTGTGTGAAATAAAAAGAAATGGCGATTAAACTCTATCGTGCAAAATGTATCTGTAACTCAATGTGGATTAAATTATAAGCAGTAGAAAATGTAATCTTGGCTCTCTACTCATCTCTTGAAAAATTGTCTCTTCTGTTGGTTTGTACTCAAAGTAAAAATTAGTCATCTTGGACAATACAGTGAAAAATTCTTAGAACAAAGATACAATTTGTCTAGAGAGAAATAGTTTGGCAAATCTTAAGGAAAAAATTGTTTTATATGAGAATTATTGTTTTAAATCTGAAAATCATTAACAGCACTCATTTGTTCTTGTCATTGGAGAATAAATAATCTTAAGGGGCTTGTTGAGGAATTTGGCATGGGAAATTGTGCTTTGCTACAAAGAAAGAAAATGCACATCATACTAAAATAAGTTATGTGAAACATAAGTACACTTTCACGTGTATTTGTCACACCTTATTTCTACTTTATTCATATAATAGGAAGATGCAGTAGTAGCTCAACTAGATTAGGACACTTACTGGAAAGAAAGCATATTTTTATAACTATGAAAATAATTAAATTTTTTCAATAACTTTGTTGAAAATCAGTAATTACATGGCTTACATATTAAAAGTAAATTATTTTAGTATTATATATTGCTTACTGTTGAGTAGATGCAGAACATTACAGAGAATTTTTTGTAAAATCTCCATCCCTTCCACAGGACACAACTACACTATATCTAGATAGAATTCCTCCTTTCTGTAAAAGACAACTTCCCCTTCCCCTTTTTGCCAACTGAAAATGTCAGGTTATTATAAGAGGTATTTAATTAAGATTTTCTTTTAAGAAAAGATTCAGTAGCTTTCTGCAATATGGTACCATTCTCTGAAAAATACCTTGCTTTTATTTCTGTAATGATATATTCATTAATGTACCTCATGCTCAGCAGTTTAGGCCCTTTTTTGTCTTGGTTCAAGGCTTTATCCTTATGAATAAACAAAAGTAAGCATTTAGTATACATAGTACTTGTCAAACTAATTAATCAACAATTCTCTGTTGGCTTTTCTCATTGTTCCTACAACTTTATTTTAATTTCTGTTTAAATACAAAAAATATGTGTATGCCTTTTTTTTTTTTTTTTTTTTGAGAAAAGGATTTGATATGTAGTTCAGGTTGACCTTGAACTCACTCTGTAGCCCAGACTGGCCTCAAACTCATAGCAGTCCGTTTGTCTCATCCTCCCGAGTTCTGGGATTACAGGCATGTACCACCACACGCTACATGTAACATTTTTATAAATCAACTGTTTACTCACCTCGTTTTCTTTTAATGTCTCAGCTGGCAACCAGCATTTACGTAGCACTGTTTGGTACTAAGTATGAGTGAAATGGATTTTGTCCTTGCCTTTAATGAAAGAGATGTATATCTTGTCTTTTGCTTTATAGTACTATACTCATCACAGGTGATAAAAATTTTAAAAGTATACCTGAATTTAGAAGAATCTGAGTTTTATTAGGTTCTTTTTTTCATATATTGTGTTGAATATTTCTCAAGTAGAATATAATTTCACATTACTTTCAGAAATGCTTAGCCGGGCATGGTGATGCACATCCATAATCCCAGCACTTGGGAGGCTGAGGCAGGAAGATAGTTGCTAGCCCCAGACCAGCCTGAGCTTCAAAGTGAGCCTATGGCCAGCCTGAACTGCATACTGAGAACCTGTCTCAAAAAGACCAAAAGAAATTTTTTTCTTAAGCTATCACATCTATTTAAAATTCAGGTACTTTCAACAAATTCTGAGGCTTGCTGTAGTTCTATTGGAATTTATAAAATATTTCCTTTTCCTTTCTGTAGTATTTGACCAAATAGGTCAAAGGCTGTGACAGTCACCTCAAAAAATAACTAATGGTGAAAAAATGACATTGATTTTTTTCATACTTTAAAGTTTTATTCATTTTTTTAATTGGTACACACTAGATTATTCTCTTGTTTTGATTATGTATTATTATGTATTCTTTTCTAAAACAGCAGTAGATCATGTTCAGTCCTTTTCTTTTGGATCCTGAGCATGAATTCTGAACAAGTGGCAGCTAGCCCTAGCTTTTTCTTTAGCCAAGATTATATTTCCATTTTCCATTACTTCATTTATATTCATTTAGACCCTCTCATATATTTAAACTTCTGATGTTCTTTTGATATATTTTCTGGAGTTTAGTTTAGACCAGACTTGTGATACAAAAGAACTGAGGGTGGAGCTTTATTAATTTTATTACTATGTTAGTTACTGGAAAACGTATATGAAATAAATAAAAATAGCAGCTGTAAGACTTTGCATATAATCATAGACAGAATCAGATCTCTCCAGTTTTAATATCTTTGCCAGTTCCAACTATTGATACTTTTGGATTTGTTTTATAAGTTTTTGAGCAAATCAAAAAAAAATTTAGGGTGAGCCCTAAGTAATAAATTTTTTTTGGAAGGAGGATGTCTCAGAGGATTCCTAGTAAAGTTATTAATTGCAATAATGAGTTAAAGGCACAATAAGGCTAAACTAAAATTATTCACACACTATAAATGGAATTCACATTTTGGGCTAGCTGCACTCACCCTGTGGATTCTACTCTGAAGCTATTGAATCCTCCTTATTGGGACAATGTAGCAGTTCCCTAAAAACTCTTTTAGTACCAGTACTTGTGAAGCTGACCAAGCTTTTAGACTTGAGTTGCAGATAAGATTTTTTTTCAACAGTAAAGACAAAAAAAATTAGAGGCACAAGAATACTAATGAACATTTTAAATTATAATTTAAGTGTATAAAACTTTGGCACACCAAATATTCTACATTTTAATAATATGAGCATTTTACTGATACTATAAAATGCATTGCAGGAGGCTAGGGAAATAAGTGGCATAAGCACCTGCCACTTGTGCCAGGCAAGCACAAGGTCCTGAGTTCACTCCCTGGTATTTAAAATGATGTTTTGCAGGAAATTTTGTACATCCTATCATAGAAGAAATTTATTTGTATATTTTTCTTGATAAATTTCCCATTTAAATATCTATGTGTTATTTGTGTGGGGTTTTGTTCTTTGACGGAAATCATAAAACACACCAAGTCAAATGTAACATTAAATGTAAAAGTAACAAACTCAATTTGAAAGCACTTTTATTCAATGGAAAAAAGTATTTTTATTGGCAAAACTAGATATTTCTCTAATTTCCTGTCTGTACTTTTATAAATAAAATGCATTACTTCACTGAAATCTTAAAATTATTCTTTTCATTGGAAGTTAGATCATTCTTATAGTTTTAAAGTAAATTGTTAAATATCTTGAACATGTAATTTTGATATAAAATACTAAGATTTGCTTTACATTATGACAAATATTTACACTTTAGAAAATAAACTTTGCCTGTGTTCACTCAATATAATTTTTGAAATAACTAGAACATGGATACAAATAATTATCTTTAGTATACTGAAAGAAGCTAAAACTACATTCACAGATCTTTTTTCTAGTTATAGCAAAATTCATTTTACAAACCATATAGAAATAAATTTTGCAAAGTAATATACATGTAGCATTTACAATTTGGGAAACTGAAGAACTAGGAATTTTGTGTGGCTTAAATTGAGACCTTCTCTCCTCAGTCAATAGGCTTCATCATCATCTGAACTGCTCTCAAGGAGTATGACCCGCCTCTGTATTCAGCCCAGAAAATCCCGTCTTGGTGTTTGCTTCTGTATTGGCCTCCTCTGTACCACACTCCATTCAGATTGGAATGTGCACAGGCATTGTACCACCAGCCTCCTTTATGGAAATGAGCACAGTTGCCTTTGAGAGAAAAGGATACCATAGTAAAAGTTCCTTCTAAATATGGTACTTTGCAAATCATCAAACCTAGTCTGCTTTGGAATAATTCAATTTGATCCTCCCATACTATTTTCTTAGTAATTTTCTTTCATTTTTATTACCTTTGTCTCCTTGATTTAAAAAAAAAATGACTTTAATTCTCTTTTTGCTTTATTTTTTGTTTGCTTAATATGTAGTTTTAAAAAAGATTTAATTTTCTAGTTAGTAGGGTCAATAAAATGGAATGTTTGTATATTAGAGTAATACAAAGAAAGAAATAGGGAAAAGCAAGATACAGAGTTGACTAAAGAGAAGGGTGAAATTAGAGAAAGCTTCAATTCCTAGAACAGTAAAAGCACAATACAGTGGCATAGCTTTATCAGCAAATAAATAGGTTCCTCTAAACAAGCAGACATAAGTGATGGTCATCTCTCTTCACCTACTTACACCAGTGTGAAATAGGTTAACTTGGAGACCTATGTGCTGCTTGCTAAAATAACAGTTGAAGGAAAAATAAACCATTTTCCAGGGAAGATAACTCTTCTTCAGTGCCAGAAACTAGATTTAAAAGGGAGAGTATATAAGAATTAAATTGAAAATTATGTGGATGATCTAATTAGATTATTCTAATGAAAATATTTCTTCTTTTGTGTCACATTTCCCAATTATCTTGCTTTTTCCCTCTAAGAAATGCTCTTATGCCATATATTCATTTGGCTTGCCTTTTTCTCTTCTGGCAGAACTTTATTCAGACATGCCCTTCCTGACCAACTCAGTAGTACCTACCCAAGGCTCTACTGCCTGTCACTTTCTTTGTGTGTGTCTGTCTGTCTGTCTGTCTGTCTTGTCTATATATATATATATATATATATATATATATATATATATATATATATATATATATATATATATAGCATTATCTTTCTTGCCTGCCTTCTCTACACACACACACACACAGAGAGAGAGAGAGAGAGAGAGAGAGAGAGACACAGTCTCCACTTCCTAGAGGTGAGCTCCAAAGGATAGAAATGAGTTCACTGCCATATTTCTGGCACTCACAGTCCACAGTAGGTATCAAATTAGTACATGAATTTGAGGCTTTTATTTCCACATGAATGCAGTTTGGTTTGGCTTTTTTTATCCCGTAGAATCTTGTTTTTTGTTTGTTTGTTTGTTTTTGTGGAACTGGGGATTGAACTCAGACCATTGCACTTGCCAAGGAAGTGCTTATTCTACTGAGCCATCTCCCTGGCCCCAAATCTTGTTTTTTATAAGTATCACACTTTGGAATTGCCTTATAAACAGACCCTAAAAGCTATTTTTTTCAATACATTTATGTGCTTTGTATCCAAAAGGACCTTTTTGGAAGATTTTAATGTCATGTATTTTATTTTATTTATCTTTTTTGTATTTTAGGGAAGGGTCTACAGGGTGTTCCGGGTCTCACTGCATAGATTGGACTTGTAGTGATTCTTCTGTTCACGGCCTCCCAAGTGGTGGGATGGGGCCAAGGAGATGGCTCAGTAGAATAAGTACTTCCCTGGCAAGTGCATGGGCCTGAGTTCAATCTCTGGTTCTGCCAAAAAATAAATAAATAAAAGTAAAATGTACCAAGTGCTGGGATTACAGGCATGTGCCACCATGCCCAATATGAATCTCTTTCTCAGTGTGCCCCGGGCAGGGCCAGCACAGCGGGCCTGGGGATAGAAACCCTGGCCCCTGCACCTGCTTGCAGATGCTTTAATCCACTGAGCTATTTGGCCAGCCCTAATATCATGTATTTTAATAATGATGTTCTTTACTAATCAGTAAATATGGTACTTTGCAAATCATCAAAATCTTACTTTGCTTTGGAATAATTCAATTTGATCCTCATTTAGGTCCTCAGTCTGTTTAATGCACAGAAAATGTTTCTGTGAAATTTGTTTTTTTCTTTTTGCACTTTTTTACTCACCTGCATACATATCTTTATCTCTGTCCAGTGTGGTGAATTGTTTACCATTGTGCCACATCATAGAATCTCCTGCATTTCCCTGGTAAGTTCCCAGGCGCAGTCTGTAGAATTCACTTTCAGGTTCTAGACGAAAGCTACTATATTCTGCATAGACTTTCTTATCACTCCAGTCTTCTAATTCAATCAACAACTTATAATTATCTTGATTGCTAAGCATATAAATATTTTCTAGTCCAAGCCAATATTCACCATCAATGTTTCCAAATCCTTTCTGTTAATAAAGAAACAATGGGTAAATAAGTGGAGAGAGAGTAAACATTGGTATACTATAGATAACTTTAACATTCATAACTTAAAGATGTTTGTTATTTCAATAGCAATGTGAACTTCCATTTTAGTAGATCATGTGATTTATTTATTTATTTATTTTATTTTTTTGTGGAACCAGGGATTGAACTCAGGTCCTTGTGCTTGCCAGGGAAGCACTTACTCCACTGAGCCATCTCCCCAGCCCCATATTACATGATTTTTATAAGCTCCACATTTTCATTGTGGTTTGCCTTGCTTTCTCTTAAATATCAATATTTATTTATATAGCCAGCTTCAAACCCTACATATAAGATAAAGGCAAAACAAAACAAAATGTATTTATGTGTACAATAAACTATTAACTGGTAAACTACCTGAATTCTTAAAAAGTTAGGTCCCTACTCACATACTCATCCAAAGGCTCTGTTCTCTTTCTGTAAAAGTACATGGATATTTTCCCTATTTTAGTCGAAGAAAGAGGATATCTGACATTAGTAAAGCCATTTGAAGAAAAGGATAGCATGCGTTGTAGGTATTGTGTGTGCTTTTATGTTGAGAATGGCATTCCTGTGGTACTAGCATTTAAACCCAGGGCCTTTGTACTGAACTATATCTGCCCATTTTTTATTTTTAACTTAGAGACCTGGTCTCATTAAATTCTTAAATTGCCTAGGCTGGGTGACAATTTATAGTCTTCCTATTGTGGTATTCCAGAACGTTGGGAATAATGGCACCTGTATCATGTCTGGTTCCAAACTATCTGCTTTAACTTTACTGTCAGTAAAGTTAGTAAATATAAGAAGATAAAGGGGCTGGGGAGATGGCTCAGTAGAATAAGCACTTCCCTGGCAAGCTCAAGGGTCTGAGTTCATTCCCCGGTTCCGCCAAAAAAAAAAAAAAGAAGATAAAGTAGCATAGTTATCTTCAGAATTCCCTTTCAAAAAGTTGTAAATCAGTTTGATAAAACAAATTAGCTACCTTGTTTCTGTAAGCATTTGACAGTTTAGATGTGCAGCAAAATAGCTTTAGTGCGCCTCATCTTATGCTCTTAAATATAGGAGGATCCTACCCTTATCATTTTTGCTTTTGTTTAGAAATTTAAACAACTTCTGACTTGGATATAGTAAAGTCATGTTCTTAGGGCTGTGTGTGCAGGGTCTCAGTGTGCAGCTCATATTCTTAGCTGTCAGTAAATTTTCACCTAAGACTGCTACTTTACAACTTCTAACAGCAAATTCGCCATCTAGGAAATATAATTTTTTCTATCTGCCATCCTTTAACTGACGATGTAGTATGTCAGTCATAAAATGAGCATTATGAACATCACATTCACAAAGATGAGTTGTTTACCTTTCCAAAACAATTATAACATGATCTGCTTCTGTGTGAAAAGCTTGGTGTATATCACTTCCCAGTAGCACATGTTGGGTCATAAGCTTGAAACATGGTTATCAGAAATAACTACTCCAAAAAAAGGGGATCATTTTTATCTTAAAGTCCTTAAAAAAATACTTTGTTTTTGCTTAAGTATGTTTTAATGTTACAAATGTGTCTTAGAAAACAGACTTGAATAATGCTTGCAGATATAATTGTAGGTCATCCAGACAAAGAGTTGCATTTAAAAATACATCTTCACCTTGCTTTTTAACTTGAAATTTAAAACTAGAAGTCTCATAGATACTGAAAATTTATCAGTAGTTAATTCCATATCTTATTTATTGCATAGAAAGAATGGCCACTACTGCAAGAGTATTTTTGTTCCCGTTCCCTAGTTCACTGATTTTACCTTGTAGTTTTCCCAGTTTCTGAAGAAGTTGACAGAGCCATCTGTTCTTTTCTGAATGACAGTCCAACCCCCAGGATCCAAACTGTTCTCACACCATAATTGTATTGGTCCATTGCTGTTTTCAGGTTTAATCATATAAATCCCACTGACTGTATGCCCAGCTTCCTTTGCATGCTGACAGTCTTTAAATGGTCCTGTAATTTAAATATTATTGATTACCAGGAAATTTAATATTGCAAAAGAGATATTAAAATAATTTTTAATCAAGATTCTTACCTTTATGTTTTTCTTTACAGCTACCACTTTTTATCTGTTGTGTATATAGTACTATAAAAGTTAAACTAAAAGAATTACTCCAGTCCCACTATTTGGAACATTAACTTGTTTCATTTTCCACTCTTCTCTGTCTTGTTTGTATTATAAACACTTTTATAGTTATAATCCTAAAACAAGTAGAAAATTGGATTATGTCTTTAATTTCAAACATTTCTATGGATCTATAATCTCCCTTCTAGAACTTTAGTAAATGTACACTGGTCCTTGACATTGACATAGCAATACTTATTAAATTTGTATTCTAGTTTTTGCTGTTATAATTAATACTATACAGAGTATCTTCATTCATATTGGCTTCTCTTTTTCTCAAATTTCTTAAAATGTTGTGGGATTGATGTACTGGACCAAGAACGTTTCAGCACACTTACATATCTTTGTAGTATCTGGTTGATAGGTCCTGAAACTTGATTTCAGTGAAATATACTAGTCCCTTGAGATACTCAATCAAAAGGAAATACCAAAGATAGTTAAGTCTTAGAAATGCTAAATATTTCCTTTTCGGAACCTCACAATATACATTCTTATATTGAAGACTAAAATGCCCTGAGATAAATCAGTTTCCAAACTTAAAATTTGAAATTCCAACATTTTTTTTTCTTTTTTTGTCTTTTTTTGAGACAGGGTCTCATTATGCAGTTCAGGCTGGCTTTGAGCTCACTTTGTATTGTAGCCCAGACTGGTCTCATACTCACAATGATCCTTCTGCCTCAGCCTCCTGAACATTGGGATTACAGGCATGCACCACTATACCAGGCCCAGCATTTCTTTTTTTTTTTTTTTTTTTGTCTTTTTGAGACAGGGTCTCACTGTGCAGTTCAGGCTGGCCTTAAGCTCACTTTGTAGCTCAGGCTGGTCTTGAACTCACAACAATCCTCCTGCCTCAGCCTCCTGAGTGCTGGGATTACAGGCCTGTGCCACCACGCCCGGCTAAAAACACTTTTTTTTTTTGGCAGAGCCAGGAATTGAACTCAGGCCCTTGCGCTTGCCAGGGAAGCACTTATTCCACTGAGCTGTCTCCCTGGCCCCAAAGAAATATATATATATATATATAAATTTTTTTTTTTTTTTTTTTTGGCAGAACCAGGGATTGAACTCAGGCCCTTGCACTTGTCAGGGAAGTGCTTATTCCACTGAGCCATCTCCCCAGCCCCCAGCATTTCTTAATGGCCCATAAAAGTACATTTCAGGAGTGTTAACCTAACTGCCACACATACACACAACTTTCAGTACTGGGTATTGAACCCAGGGTCTTATGTACACTAGGCAAGTTCTCCACCACTGCTGAATCAGCCCCCTGGTTCAGCATCTGAATGTCTTTTAAAAGCATTGTGACTGACAGTGGTGTTATCACATCTGTATGATAACTCTATGATAGTTTATAGATGGTCCCATAGATAGAACTGTTTTGTTGTTGCTTGTTTTCTTTTTGAGACCATTTCACTATGTAGTTCAGGCTGGCTTTGAACTCACTGTAGCCCAGGATGGCCTCAAACTCAGTGGCAGTACTGATTGCCTCAGCCTCCCAAGTGTTGGGATTATATGCATACACCACCACTTATTGCTTAGATACCCTATTTTTAATCAACTGATAAATTCTTCAGATTTTTATTAAATGACAAAGTATTTTGTTAAAATCAGATGGAAAGTCTCATTCTGGAACTCGTGGCTTCCACACTGGAGATCTAGGGAAAGATAGCTTCTAGTTTTACTAAATATCTTGCAGTTATATCCTTTACCAGTGTTTTAAGCCTTTGCATAATAGCCAAATATAATGATTCAGAATTATCCTAAATATCAGAACAAAATATAAAAGTTCCAATTGTCACATGTTGTTTTGCTAGTTTTTAAATTCTGACACACATACTTTTTAGAAATCATGAAAACAGTAAAAATTCATATGAGTTTCTGTTTCATAAGGATAATAGAATTCTTGAAATTTTGAGAAATGTGCTATATATACTATACCTAGAATGTACACTGGCCATTCTGGTCCTTATAAGGATAAAATCGATCTCATTAAATAAATATTTATACATCTGTAGTATTATAGCTGATCCTTAAAAAATGTGAGCTGATTGCTCCTTAAATGAGACCATTTTTGGTTTTGTTCTCAATTCGTATCTCACTATTTTAACTCTTAGTAAATCATCAGTAGTAATTTTAATTGTCTCAATCCTTTTCCCTATTTTAAATGCAGAACATTAAAAATGAAAAGCAAGAGAACATTAGTTTATTTAGTCCA
Organism: Ctenomys sociabilis; assembly: GCA_004027165.1. Classification (NCBI taxonomy): domain Eukaryota; kingdom Metazoa; phylum Chordata; class Mammalia; order Rodentia; family Ctenomyidae; genus Ctenomys; species Ctenomys sociabilis. The sequence goes on from PVKA01007093.1 coordinate 20,618, forward strand.
TATTTTATTATGTTACATAAATACTTCAGTCAGCTTTTCAAAATTTATACAGTGTCCATAAATACTACAGATTACTAGTTAAAAATGAGAAATTGGGAAGCATTATAGTTCTATAGTTTCACTACTGTTTATTTTTCTCTTCTGGTATTTCCTTAGTTTTGCATTCATTGTAAAGGCCACAGAGACAGCTACAATAACTGCTTTAAAATTCTTGATCTGGTATTCCTAACTTGTTGAGATATTGTGTTATTTTGTGTAAGTCATGAATGGAGTTGGGATTTTTTTGTTTGTTTGTCTATTGAGCAATGGGTTTTTGTTGTTTTCATATATTAAAATAGGAAGTTGTATTGATGCTATTTTTTTTATTGTATTTTTGATGTTAAACCAATCTTGTATTCCTGGTTAGATTCATGTTAGTCAAAGTTTTCAAAACTCTTAAAAAATAATAATCAATAACTGTTAATTTATGTACCCTGTCATTCCTGATCTTGATATAGTCCTGATCTTGTTAAAATAACATCTTAATATATTTTTAAACTAATAAAATTAATATGACTAATTGAAATTTTTTTATGTATTTGGTACACGGTCTCACTACACAGCTCAGACTCATAGTGATCCTCCTGTTTCAGCCTGCCCAGAATTGAGATTATAGATGTGCACCACCACTCCTAGTCTTGGTGGCCAGCTCAGTGCACCCAGGGCAGGGCTGGCACTATATGTGGAACCAGGATTCGAACCCAGGCCTTTGCTCTTGCCTACGCAGTTACTTAGACCACTGTGCTATCTCCTCAGCCCTAATTGAAGTTTTATGTATAAACATTTCTACTGCATAGCAATAATATATTGTACAAAAATCTTATGTTTTACAAATCCCGGCACAAAAAACAGCAACTGATTTTAGCTGTTAGAAGACTTTATATTCAACACAATTTACTTGTAATACAAACCATTAATGTGTTTGATGGGAAAAGCCAGCATTTCCTCCCCTTATTGATATTACTCTCTTTTTTCCCCAGTCATACATGAGCTAGCTTCACATTACAAAAGTCAGAGAAAGGTGGAAATGTGTTTCAGAATGATATTTATGAAATTTTTAATTTCTTGTGTGAGAAAATGAAAGGAAAAGTGAAGTATGACTTCTTAGTCCATACTTGGATTATCTTATCTGATATATGGTAATATATTTACTGGGCAGCTCTTATCTTTTGTTCTGTATTTAGTTGGAGCCTACATAGTCCCTCGGATGATTTCGGTAGCTGAATGGTTCCTGGTAGGAGTGATTTCTGCAATTTCCTCAGTTGTGCATTATTTGATGAAATTGTGCACATGGCAAATGATAACATTAAAAAAAACAGCTGAGATAACTGACTAAGAGACTCTTTGGGCAGAGGGTCTGATCTAGAACACATGATTAGCAGGTTGAGGCATAAAGGCGAGAAGGATAGTTGGTTTTATAGAGCAGTTGCAGGTTTCTTATGTCTGAGATATAAGCGATTCAGGACGATACTTAGCCCTTTGAGCAGACTGTGGTACCTGCTTCAGTCATCTGTTTGACTGCCTAGCTTTAGAAGTATAGTCATTGTGATTATTTCCAAAGTTAGATAAATTTTTTTCATAAATTTTCACTTGTACGGCAGTAAGGATATCTGAAGATCATTGTTCTTATTTAAAACTTATTGTTACTCTAACTTTTGTACACATGAAAAGATTTTCTTATAAATGCATGTAAGTCAGAAATTTGCACACTCTGTGACTGTCCTTTGTGTTGTCATCTTTGTAAATGTTCACTATGTTCATTTGACTAGTTTGTCTTCTTTTATGTATTTGATTATAACAGGGCCTTACTGCACATCTTGAACTCATAGTGATCCTCCTGTTTTCAGCCTCCCCAGCACTGGGATTACAGATGTGAACCACCCATGCCTGGACTCTGACCAGCTCAACCCTCCCTGGGGGCAGGGCTGACATGGCATGTGGTGCTAGAGATTGAACCTCGGTCCCTGTGTGTTCCTAAGCAGGTGCTGTAGTCAGCTGAGATACCTTGCCAGCCCCATTTGAGTAGTTCTGACAGTTTACATTTTATATATCTATATATGTTAAAAGTTGGACTTTCACAGGGTTATTGAGTTCCTACAAAATACTAGGAGTGTCACGGTTTTGAAAGTAGACAAAATACAGGTTGAGTATACTTTGCCCAAAATTCTTGAGACAATATTTCCAATTTTGGAGTTTTTGTATTTTGGAATATTTGGATAGGTTTTAAAGTTGTAATTTTCAGGGCCAGCAAGATGGCTCAGTGGACTAAGGGCCTGCTTACGCAAATGTTCTGTACCGCATGCCATGCCATCCCTCCTCCGGGTGTCCTGAGCCAGACTCCAAGACCCAAAGTGGTGGTGCACACCTGTACCCCCAGTGCTGGGGAGACTGAAAATAGGAAGATCACTACAAGTCAAAGCTGCATAGTGAGACTCTGTACCAAATACATTTTTTAAAAATGCAAATAAGAAAGTTCCAACTTTCAACTGGACATGGTGATACAAAGCTATAATCCTAGCATTTGGGAGGCTGAGATAGGATCACTGTGAGTTCGAGGCCAGCCAGGGTTACAAAGTGAGTTCAAGGCCAGCCTGAACTAGAGAGAGAATGGGAAAAGATTGGGGGAGAATGATGTTTTAGGTTTGAGGGCATTTCAAATTTTTTTATTAAACTATATTCCTTAACTTGTGTTTGGCAAATGTCATTCGTTCCATGTGTGTTTAAGCTGTATGTTTAAACTGCAGTTAAGCAAGGTCTTTTTTGTTTTGCATTACAAAAGAATTTATCATTTTTATAAGTGATTAAGTCATAATCCTTTGCTTTTTTGTTTGAAATATTAAGATTCTACTGAAGTTACTAATAGGAAGAATTACAGATAATTTCACAATGTAAGTATTTTGTGATTATTTCTGATAATCTGAATTCAATTCGGTAAACTGTCAACAAAGCAGTTATACCTAGTTTTGGCCCTTCCATTAGTCACAACCATTTCTTCAGAGGTAACCACATCTTTCAGTATATATCGGTTTGCCTCTGATTTTATGATGTAAAACAACCTATCACAAAAAAGCATATTTTAAATGTCTAATGACTGTTTTTCAAACTTAAGTTTTTAAGCCTACATTTTATTTATCTAACATGGCAAAGCACGTAACTGGAAATACATTTTTTAAAATATAAAAATTTATGCCTGTCAGACCAAGCCATACACTGCAGTTTCACATGTTGTCTCATCCAGTTACTGTCACAGTCTCTGCCAGAAAATATTCTTTCTATGTCGACTGGGCCTTGGAAAAGTCTGGCCAGAACCCAGGTTTCCTGGTATTTAGATTTGTGCACTTAACACTGGAAGAACTTTGTCAGATCAAGTCATATACAAAGAATGAACCTATTTTTGTAAATATACTACTTGCAGAAAATAATGTTTTCTTTTATAAAATACCTGTGGAGGAAAACTTTTAGTTAGTGAACTCATCATTTACGCCATCCCCCAAACCTAGCCAGTTAGTGCTCTCATTAGTTTACTGGTGTGATAGTTCTTGTGGTGTAGCTAATTATTCCCTTGAATTTAAGAGATCACATTTATAGAATAAGGAAGAACTGTTTAATAAAGCAATAAATAGTAAAATAAAAACTTACCCATATGTTATAATTTTTACATTAAAGATTTGCTTATTGGGGATATATAATAGTTTCATTAAAGGAGACTTTTGACTCTAGTATGGAATTTAATTCTTTAAAGTTTTCTTGTACTAAACCTTATACAATAAAATTTTAGAACTGATTTTTTTGGGGGGAGCATCACTGGAGATTGAACTCTTGACTTTGCACTTGTCAGGTGCTTATCCCAAGCCCCAGAACTGATATTTCTAAATAAGAATTTTTCATACTTATATACATATATAAATATGTGGCCATTGATAGCTGTTGAAGTTGGTGGTACCATCTACCTGAGAATTAGGGTCCTATAAATTGCTCAGCAGCAGTTGTCTCTATATTTATATAATTGTACGCTATATTAGTTTAAAAATAATTCAGAGCCAGCGATGCAGTGCCTACCTGGCAAGCATGAGGGTTCTGAGTTCAATATCCAGTACCAAAACAGTAAAAAAACACTCATATACCTCAGTTTGTTTATTTATAAATTCCATACATAGACTATTATTCTAATAAATTATGTACCTTAAAAGCTTATAAAGAACAATTTTTAAAAGATACAAAAAATAAATTTTCTTTGTATATCCATTGGATCATTTTGTATTCATATTCCCTTTGAAAATCAAAGTTCTTGAAGATATTAGTAATTATCACATTTACCTAATTTTGTGTGCATTTGTGTGTGTGGTTTTGGGGATTGAACTCAGTTAAACGTGTGCTCTATCCCCTTAGATTCATCGTGTACCTAAATTAATAATACTCTGGCCTATTCCTAGTGTTAAAACAATCTATACTGAAAAAAATCTAGTACATTAAATATTTTCATAAAAGATTTTAGAATGACAGCTTTAAGAAGCACCATAAAGTGTTACCAACTCCGCTAACCTTATTTAGCTACTATTGATGAGATACAGTATTCTACTAGAAAAGAGTTTATTATAATGTAGTTAGGATGCATTTTACTCAGATGTCTACATCAGAAGGTCACTGATAATTTAAGAGAAAATATATGGAATATGTATTAACTAAAAGGAAAGTATGCATACAGAGTCATTTTAAGTTTGTGAGTATAAAGGACTTTAAGAAATAATTTCAGTTTTATTCATTCATTCATTGATTCATTTGGTCTCAGCCTTAAACTTTGGACAAAAGTCATGGAAGATATTTAGGAGAATATGTAGATTCCTTGCATGGAACAGAAGTTTTTTTTGAAGGAAACTAGTGGAAGGGAAGCTTAAAAGTGGGCTTGGGCCTTTGAAGAAGTATATCATTCTTCTCTGGACTAAGCAAATTGGACTTTTCTGTTTGAAGTTAGAAGCTGTCTAAAAGTGTGGGGCGTGGCTAGTTTAAGATGGCTTTGTTGGCAATAGAGAATATGTTTTGATGGAGAAAGTAATTGGACTTAGATCAGGTAGTTGTATAGTTCTTGATGACAGTGACCATTTGCGTGCCAGGCACTGATAAAGCACCTTCAGGTGTGAACTGCATGTAGTGATTAACTTATCTTCCTATTTTACAGGTGAGGAGACTGAAACTTGGGGGTGGAGAGGAGACTCAGTAACCTTAGAAATCTCTGTATTAGTTAATAGCTGTATTTCTGAAAAGAAATGAGACACATAGAAAAATTTCAGTTGACTTTGGGTATAAGGTAGGTGGAAAGCATCAAGGATTAGTCAGGATAGTTTATAACTGATACCCTAAATTAAAGGAGTTAAAGTCATTTGACCTGTGATTTTTATTTTTTAAAAATCAATCCCAAACTACAGAATCATTGAAAAACAAAAAAGTTATTTTGTAAGAACTACGAGAATATTGATTGCCATGTTTATGTTAGGTAACTGTTAAGTAACTATTGTTATTCTCTATAAAAGGAGAATGCTATGTTGGAGAGTTATTTTCGGCTTTAATTACTAATTAACTTATTCACTTGTTAAATGCCTTCAATATGATGAATATGCCAGATCTGATCCTGGCTAGATACTGAGACAGAATAAAGAAAGTTAGCTTTTTTACAGAAGCATTTAGACCAACACAGAGAGAAAGAAAGTCAATAATTTCAATGTAATACAATACAAAAAATATGTTCAAGAAATAGCCTAGGTTTTGGGGAAAGACCATCTAGGTCTGTTAGTTTGAATCTGAGAAAGAATCACAGTAGTCTTGAAAGATTTGAGTTAAGCTTTAATCTGCTAAATTGACAGATAAACTTAATGAAGGCATTTCAGGAGAGGAGTACGCAGCATGCAAGGTAATGGTAAAATGTCCAAATGAGGTATCAGCTTTGGTTAAATCAGAAGGGAGCGCTCCATTCAGGAGTAACCTGTGTGCTGGTGGTATGTAAAGCTATAAAGATGTATGAGGCTTCTAACGTAGAATATGTTGAAGAATTGTTTTTCAATGTAGAAAGAGAAAGATGCCAGTTAAGACACAGAGAAATAAGAATCAGAATATTGTGGGGGGTTTTGTGTTTTTTGTTTTTTTTATCATCTGGAATCAGAATATTGATAATGAAGCCCAGAATAGAAGTTAAGTAGGAGATGAGCTTCACTGCAGCCAGCCAGCCACTTTGTGTAATAGCTTTCATTTGATCTTTGTTTTGTGTTCTTGTTATTGATGTTTAAAGTTATTTTATAGTCTACGTACACTTTTATGTCTTGTATCTTCACAACTGAATGGATGTGGTTTACTTACATTTCTTTTCACTCTTGGTCATTCTAAAGGAGCAATCACCTTTGTAAAGGATGCCAGAGAGTGGCTTATAGCAGGGGGGGAGGGGAGTACACATACATACAAGAAAGGAGAATGACTTATGAGAAAATGAATTCAAGCGTACAATAAAATATGAAAGATACTCTTTCACAAAGTTAGCGATGAATTACTAAAATGAAACAGAAGGATTATTTGTCTTTGTTTTCTGGGTGTCTAGTTCCAGGACTAATAGAGAATGGAGCAAAGGATGATGGTGAGAAGAGCAAGATGGAGATAAAAGCAGCAGTGAGGACCTAGTAGGAGGCCAGTGAAGCAATTATAGAGCAAGGCTCCATTGGTCAGAAGTGCATTGTGGACTCATTCCTGAATCTCCTTGATAGTAACCTCAGTTGTAAGGATTTGGATGGAACACTGCTTTCTTCACAGAGCATAATTTTTGTAAACTCCTAGAAAGCTAGAGCTGATAGAGAAGATATATTTAAGATCAATTCTTAAATTAAATATAGACTTTTAATTTGTATATATATCACCCAAATGAAGAATAAGTATTTATGATAATGCTTCTTGCATAAATTATAGAAGTAATCCCATACTTCTGTTTTTACTAGTAAGAAATAACTCACCTTCGTTGATGAAAGTCATTGGTGGTATCTTAAAAGGGCTTTTGGTGGGTGAGGTTGCCAGATCTGGTGGTGGTATTAAGTCTCTGGGATATCCTGTATCCCTCTGTATCTCATTACCTCCCAGCAGACCCGGAGTGTACTGATGACTGTTGGGAATGTGTTGTGGCACCACCTGGACCAGAGGGGGCGACACATGTGTGTCTTGTCGGGAAAATATCCTCAAGCACTGCTCTTCCAACAAAGTGATCATTACAGACTGGTTATTGACAAGATCAGTCAGAGAAGCATATTTCACCTCTAATTCCCTATACCTTGTTGCCATCTTCAGCATCTCTGTGGTAACATTGAGGATCTTATTTTCCAGCTGAGAAAGTTCAAGGGAATTATCCCTCTTACGGATAATCTCATGTAGTAGTTGCATATAGAGTTGAGTAACACGAGAGTTCATGTTACGGCTTTCCTTTCTGAGCAGCTTTACTTCATTTACAATGTTTCCATCTACATCCACCACCAATTGCAGGACATCTATCTCTCGCTTCTGTTTGGAAAGTATGTCCTTCAGATTTTCAAGGTCCATCCTGGTGATCATATCCTTAATGGTACCTGCATCTTGCCCTTTGGTGTTGACACAGATGGGCCCTGTAATTTTTTGTTCAGGTACTAGGAATGTATATGAACATTTCTTTGCTTCCTCTTTACCGTCTGTAGCACGAGGATATCTCCTCTGGGTTGTTTTTTTTATTTTGAGCTGTCCTCCTCTGCAGTATCCAGTGCCCATTACTAGGAAGAGTACCACACCTAGGGTCCAAATTAAAGCTTTCATTTTGGAATGAGGTTGTACAACGACGTCTTTTGAAAAACAAATCAATGAAAAGAAGAAATAAAAATAATCTTATTAATCTATATTTAAAGTCAGTAATAGAGAAAAGTATCAGAGGGAAAATGAATAATTCATTGGTATTAGAATTAGCTTTATTTCTTAAACTCTTAAGTTATAGTGATTTGCAATTTGTTTAAAGATTACATTTCAAGGAGCACCTCTTTCACTTACCACCTTATTGTAAATGCTTTTCATTCCCAAGCTTGTTGACCAGGTTTTGCTCATTGCCCACCATGTGCAAAGGCCCTGTACTAGGGACTGTTGAGATTTTTTAAAAACTCTAATGAGGTATCTTTCTTAACATTTAAAAAGCTCACTGTCTCTTAAGACTATGAAAATGGTACACAGAGTTCTCTAAGGTATTAATTAAAATATTGCCTAACTAGTCATGTAATTACTAAATGAGATTACTTGCCCATATCTTATTTCATATACTGTAATTTCAATTAAATAGGTCCTCTGTGATAAATGTCTTTCACCTGTAAAATTAAAGATATTTTACATACGTTTAAAAATTTGCTTTAGCATCTTAGATTGCTTCTTTGTTTTTGTAATATCTGCTTTGGGGATTGGTAACAGGTTGAAGAGTGATAGAATCAGGTCTGGAACTTAGGTTCCGTGGTTCTCAATTAGTATTTATAGTAGCAGCATTTGTGCCAAAATGTGTACTTGAAATGGTTCATGTTTGTAATGGCAGATGAGAAATAAGTATTTTTTATAGTTCAGTTCTTCAGCAGAAACACAAACACTAGTTCCAAGAGCCAAGACTGTTTCTCTTTTCCTTACTTATTCCCAAAACTATTAAAACTACAATAGAGGGAAGGTAAGTTCACTGTGTCAGGTCCACTAGCAAGCAGCTTTATTACAGCCCCTCTAATGCTTAAAAACTTGATTCTATGTGTTCTTTTGGGGTTTTGAGACAATATCTCACAGCTTGTAGTTCAGGCTGGCTTTGAATTTACTGTATAGCTCAGGCTATCCTCTGAGTGTTCCTCCTGCCTCAGCCTCCTGATTGTGTTCAAATACCAGTGTGCTACCACATCTGGCTTATCTGTTCTTTATAAACAATAGCAGTGGATACTCTCAGATTTTTACTTTCTACATTAGTACTTAATTCTTGATTCATGAAGTCAGGTATGTGCCTATAATTAGTAATAACTGTATTGCGGGAGTAGTAGTCAATACCTGTTAGGCGTTTTTTCAGGGCCAGCAGCACTTCAAGCCCTTTTTATGCGCTTAAAGTTGTTCTCATCATGGCTCTCTGAGACAGATAAATATACTCCCCCATTTTCAGATGAAGTTGGCATCCGGAAGTTTAGCACCTTGTCAAGAGTCACATAGCTTTTAAGAATTTGAAACCAGGCAGAAGCACCCAGAATCTATGTTTTTAATTAACTGCTATATTATGTAATACCATATTCTAAACTATTTTTCCATCACAGCACTGTAACAATCCCTTACAGTTATATAATATTTAACACACATTAACTATTTGCATTCGCAACATTGTGAAATGTGTATCATTTTACAAAAGAATGAAGTCCTGGAGAAGCTAAAATACTCAAATGGGGCTCAATTTTTCTATTCCAACTTGTTTTAGGTCTGTGAATTCTATTTCTCCCAGTCTTGTCACAGTCACAGAGGAATCTTAGTCTATGTTTCTGTATCTCTTCTCATTCTCTAGTTACTTAATTATTATAATCCTGAATCACTTTTGTTAAAATTTGTTTCCACTATTTTTACATCCCTGCATTTTTGCTGTCATTTCTTTCCCTCAGTCAGGTTATGTTTATGCAGTCTCTCACTTGATGTTTATGTAATCTAATTTATTATGATCTCTTACAAAACAAAGTATCAGTGAAATATACACCCTTGAACTATAGTTGTGAAATCTGCTGTTTCTTTTATCCTCTCCAAAACAAAAATCTTTGTGTTTTTTGTTGTTTTCAAATGAGCAGTGTATTCAAAATGGATAATGAAAATAAACCAAAGAATGGATGGAGTTTGGAAAAATTATTCTTTCATTAAAGATATGGAGAAGAGTACATTTATACCAAAGCCTTCCATTGTTGAAAATAAGAAGTTCACATGAATGAGTGCTTTTTACTTTTTATGTTTTAATACTTTGCCTTCTGACATTAGTAGAAAATTTGGGCTTTAAGAGACATCGTTCTAGGGCCAGTGGGATAGCTCAGCGGACTGAGCACCTGCCTAGGCAAGCGCAGAGACCACAGTTCAATCCCCAGCACCACATGCTATGCTGGCCCCACTCCAGGGTGTGCTGAGCCAGCCACCAAGACCACCGGTCGTGGTGGTGCACTCCTGTACCCCAGTGCTGGGGAGGCTGAAAACAGGAGGGTCACTGCAAGTCTGAGCTGCACAGTGAGACTCCGTACCAAATACATTAAGAAATAATAATAATAATAATAAAAAGAGTCATCATTCTGTTTTACAGAGAAAAGACCTACTATATACAAGCATTGCCTATACTCAAAACTTACAAATGGTTTCTTGTTAGATTACCAGATTCATAAAACTTAAAAGTGTATTTTAAAAACCAAGGACAGTGAAAATAAAATATAAACCATCAACCTCCTGTGTAAATATCCACCATTTCTCTGACATATTTAACAACTTGTTACTGAAGTCCACTTGTTTCAATAGCTAAGTCATAAATTTTTTTATTTATGTAACTGCTACTGTTAAATCAGCTACCAAAGCAAAAAAAATTCCAAAAAAGTGTTATGAAACTTATATTCTAAAAACTAGGATTTTATAGTTAATCCTGATTGGACAGTCTGCAATAATACCAACCAGGTGGAGATTTTTGCAGAACGAGTAAGGATATATTACCTAGAATTTTGTATCAACATTGTCATTAGATAACAAAGGCACAAAAAGAAAAGTCAATTCAAATTAAAATAAAAATACTGTATATTTTATTTTATTTGTATATTCTTGCCTTGGGGTATTGTAGTTCCCATAAAATTAAGCATAAGATTTCATTTAGGATTTGAACGAGGCAACTAAGAGTTTGTCATTTTTTCTTAATAGATAAATTCTCTAATTCATTGTCCCTTAAGGCAGAGCAAGGAGCCACATTTAAGTAGTGGATTGGGTACATGTGAAAAGAACTGGCTTTAATTTACTGTTCCATTTTCTAAAAATAGTCATATTTTCCCACATATGTTCAGTTTTAAAAGTGAAAGATCTATAAATCTGTGTTACCTCATAAAACTTTTCTGTGTATGTTCCAATTTTCCTAGATCCCAAGAAAATTATATAGAGTATACTATAGTTTAAATGTGTCTTTGCTTGTTTGTATTTAGAAAATATATATATATATTCTTTGCATTTTTGGTTAATTTTATTCGTACTATTTCTCTTCATAGCTGCCATGTTGCCAAATTAGAAGAAATAAACGCCAGGACCTTGTTTCAGATGGTGAATTATGTAGGCATTTAATTAGCTGTGTCATAGTAGGAAAAACAGCATGAGGCAATAAAGTTGCATTTTTGCGGCACTGAGGATGTGTTAAAAAACTTGTAGGTTGTGAAGTATGTCCTAGGAAGAGATTGGAGAACGATCTCATCCTTTGGATTAATTTCAGGAAGGGATGTGACTTGCATCTCATTAAATGGTTGCCTGAAACATCAAGCTTAATGAGGTCCTCCCTACTTTTCGTAGCCAGCAACAATAGACATGGCAAGTACTGCAAACCTACTACTGCTTGAAATTCTATCAGAACCTCTTATAAAATGTGTTTCACAGAGATCTTTCCACTGTTTACAGTTTGCATCTTTAAGGAAAAGACATGAAAGCAAAGTCTTAAGAAAATCTCAGGATTTCTTAGTAGTGAAAATTAAAATATCAGAGGACCCAAATCATAGCAAACTTAAATATCCTTGGTGTTAAGGCTTACTGCTAGTAACTACTAATTTATTTTTAGTAATTCTCATAATTAAAACAGTAGAATATTAAAAGACATTATATATGGTGACCAAATTAGTTCTGTCTTAAAAACATTTTTGACCTTTTGATCATGTATTTAAATAACTAAATTTTGAGCCCCTATTTTCTATTGTTAGGGCTACTTACCTACTATTTATTCTAAGTCCTAATCTATAAGAAGGTTTAGTTTTTTTATGTTAACTAAACTTTTGGTTTTCAAGCAATGCCAGTGGTAGCTGTTTTAATTTGCTAACTAAATTAAATTACTGTCACATGTAAACGTGGAAAGCTATTTAGAAATTTGAATTGTAGCGAGAAATACTATAGATTTATGTCTTTACAAGAATCATACTTAATATACTTTGAGGTTTTGTTGAAAATGAATTTGGTTATTTTTATTTAACTTTGTTTTGTAGCCATACTTTGAGAAATCAGAAAATTTCTATGTCTTCAGCATGCACTTTAGCTATAAGAGAACTAATCCTGTTTCTAACTCTTCTTTCATTTTTAATACCATAAATCTTATACATTTAATGTGTTACTAAAATTTATTTCTGGCATTACTAAAACATTTGTTTTCAGAAAATCAGCTTCTATATATTAGTCTATAATTATCTGCCTGAAATGTTATTAAATAATACATTAACCATTATAAAAATACATAATGACTAGTTACATAAAGTTACAAAACAAAATCTTTTCCAGATGAGATAAATTGTAGTTTGTTCCAAAGTTAATAGATTTTGTAAGTTCAACTGCAACTGTAAAACATTATGCATTTTGATCTATACATATTTTAATAAAAGTATTAAAATACCTTTTATATCTGTTGATAATGTGAATCCAGAAACTTGCCGTGCTTATTCTTGATTTTTAAAAATAATCAGTGTAGAAGTTTGTTCATCTACGATGTTAATGGCAGCTGCATTTTTGTTTTGGATGGTTGACTCCACGCTGTAATGAGGAACTTCTTTTTCTTTTTATAGTACTAATCGATTGAACTTGACAAACCACCTATCTAAATTTAAGTAGCGTAATGGAAGTTCTGGTCTGTGGGCTGTGTCTAATCCAGCAGAGAGAGCACTGTGGCTTTGCTCTGTCTGCCACATAGAGAAGTGCTGTAACCAGCTGCAGCTGACACAGCCTGTATACACAGTACCCCTGAATCGTGATTCCTTCTCTCAATAGACTCAAGTTCAGCCCACATTATTACGTCACCAGAAATTGCTGGAGACTGGTGCGGTGGGGGGAATCTGTTTAGGATTTCCTCTCTGTCGCTTTAAATAGGGATGGGGGTAGTGGGATCAGCAGGAGGTTGAATAGCTCCAAACAAGGGGAGATTGTGTGCAGGTTGAAGGAAGGGCACCATCTGGAAACAGACTGTCAGTTCAGCAGGCAATTAGAAAACAAACATTTTAGTCTGCTAGCCAGAGAGCTTTTAAATTGAATGCTGAGAATAAGTACTCAACTTCACCTTAGAAGTAGTTGCAGACTAATAAGTTTGTTTTTTGTTAGCAAGAACAAGAGCTACACTCTGTCAAGTGGTAGCCTCTTGAGTAATGTTTTTATAGCCTAGAAGTTTTGAACATTTTAAATTGCTATTTCAAAATATTTTAAGCTTATAAAAACTTGATTTTGTTATATATTACTGTTCATAGTATACTGTTTAAAGTAAAGGTGCTCTTATATAATTACCAAAAATAAATGAGACTTTGAGAAACCTAACAATTTAGTATTAAATTCTGATGTTATGCTGGATAATAGTATGTGCTACAGAGTGAATCCTCTTGTCTAAATAAGGTCATTCTTGTTACTAGTTGATATGTTGCCATTTAAAAAGCAAACGTAACCGTAAACTAAATAAAAAATAAGGGAGTCTGACTCCGTACAGTGTGAGCTTAGACAAATCACTTCACCTTCTTCTGACCCAGTTTAGTGTGCTATGAAAATAGGAGAACAGAGAGGGAATTAATAAGGGACTGAATGTTATGCCATTGTATTTCGTTAAACTAAGAAATGTTAAGTCAATAGCTGAGGGAGCATAGATTTCGGCACTTTTAAGTAACTTGGCTTAGTACTTAAGTGGAAAGCAGTACAGCTGGGGTGTGAACCTCACATAAAAGCATTAACCCTATTTTTGCTTTGAATTAGCTACTGCTGAATACTGCTTCTAAAGACTTTTAAGTTTCTTCCTCTTTATAACATATGCTCTCTCCCTTTTTGCCATAGCTGGATTTATTTTTCTTCTCATAGGCTCTGTAGACCTAAATCCGTTAAGGTCTGACCTTAATCTCTACCTCTTTCACAGAATTGTTTCTCTGAGTTTGTACATATACCAAGCATTACAAAGGAAGATATTCAAAACAAGAATGAAGCCATTATATAAATGAGTCATATGAACTAGAAGAAAATGAGGGTGTTGACAAACTGACACACTTAAAAGGATCAGCACCTTTTTGGCAATACTATATTTCACCTTAAAGAATTTTTTTCAGGAAGAGAAAGACATTTAGACTTTTCCCTTTCTCCTTCCTGATTTTAAAAACATTGAAACAGGTGGACTATCAGTTTTTGTTGTTTTATTTTGTTTTCATTTGTGTATTTGATACAGTCTCACTATGCAGATCGGACTTGTAATGATCCTCCTGTCCTCAGCCTCCCCAGAACTGGGATTACAGGCGTGGATCACCATGCCCGGACTCTGTCACCTGGCTCGATGCACCCCAGGGGCAGGGCTGGTGGGGCATGTGGGACCAGGGATCAAACCTTAAGACTACCACCTTTTAGCCTCTGATTTCTGTTATATATTATTTGATCATCCAGTAGTTTTGGTTTATTTATTAATAGTTCAATTTACATAAAATATGAGTAGTAAATTCCCTCTGGACTTTTTAATTTAAACAGCCTTGAGCTTCTTTTTTTTTAGTCTTGAGCTTCTTAACTTAAACAGTTAATATTATCACTAAACAAATAGGAAATTGGAATGGCAGGTATTTAGAGACAAATAATGATATGTTTGCATAATTAAATTGAAATTGGAACTTAAAAGCTCACTTCTGTTCAGAGTCCTGAAAAGTCACAAGCAAGTTGTAGCAGCTGAAGCTACAGAACTAAGATACTATAAAACATTGAGAAGTAATAAATTTTAATTATAAACCATGGAGAATACCAACATCCAAGAAATGGGGAAAGAGAAAACTCAAGGGGGAAAGGCTAGGAAGGATCAAGCAGAAAGAGGGGGGAAAAAAATTTCAAAAAGCCAGTAGCTTTAATGCTGCAGAGAAATTAGATATGCTGATACGTGACTATAATCTCAGCACTCTGGAAGGCTGAGGCGGGAGGTTTGAAAGTTTAGGCTTGACCAAGACAATTTAATGACAGTGATGCTCTGTCTCAAAATTTTAAAGAAGCACTGGAGATGGAACTCTGTGTGAACTCTATGGGTTTAATCACTATTCCCACCAAAAGCTATGCAAGGAAATTAGGTAGAAGGGGGAGAAAAGAGAAATTGACTTGATAGTGAGACAGTCAGTAATGTCTTCTGGAAAGTAAGTTTCAGCAGCAGGTGTGTTGGGTGTTGCTGTTGCCCTGGGGAGTAACCCTGGGTGCTGTATGACACAGCCACAGTTGCTGCAAGTTCAGGATGTCCTGTGGTGCAAAGGGGCATAGGACCATGGTCTTTGCAATTTGGTGAGTGGCTGCCTCATCATGTCCCAGCACCCCTGTGTTCCAGGGTCCTGTGGAGGCCCTGAGCCCAGAGTGCTACTTTCTGTTCCACTCCAGCAGTGTTTGGCACACCAGAAATGCCACTGTATTTTGGGAGCAACTTTCTTCCTGGTGACTGAGGAATTCCCAAAGGAATCTCATAGTTGCAGTGGTGCAGCCCAGTAATCCCAACACTCGGGAGGCTGAGGCAGAGCAATCACCATTAAGTTTGAGGTCATCCTGGCTTACATAGTGAGACTTAACCTCTAAAGGTAAGACATAATCAGTGCCAACTAACAGTGCTAGGCTTTGCAGACAGCTAAATTGGAAGTAAAATGAACAGTGTCCCTAATTTTGTACTCTGTGGATGTGTGCTTCTAAAGTATCTCTGGTGAACTGGCATTGGAAATTGGATCCCTATAACACCCACCATGTAACACTCTACCCATGTGACTCTTGGCCCAGAACTCTTCCCTTATGATGCTGGAGTTTACTGTCTGTGTTTGTTTTTGCCCTGTATCTCACAGGTAAACTACTGAGTTAGAAGGATCTCAGGTGTTGATCCACTTGCTATAATAAAGTGATTAATGGGCTTTTTCCCCCAAAGACACCCAGATTTAAAAAAAGTTTCAAGAATATGTTAGATACAAAGCCGGGCGTGGTGGTGCATGCCTGTAATCCCAGCACTCGGGAGGCTGAGGCAGGAGGATTGTTGTGAGTTCGAGACCAGCCTGAGCTACAAAGTGAGTTTAAGGCCAGCCTGAACCGCATAGTGAAACCCTGTCTCAAAGAGACAAAAAAATAAAAAAAGAATATGTTAGATACAGAGTTCATATGTATGGCAGTAGGTTGAAGAGTGATTGGATACAAAACAAGTGGTTTTGTCTGTATTATATCAAAGGAGGAAAGGCTAGAAAAGATCAAGCAGAAAGGGGGAAAAAAACTAAAAAAAGCCAGTACTTATAATGCTGCAGAGAAATTATATATGCTTTTGGTACATGACTATAATCTCAGCACTCTGGGAGGCTGAGACAGGAGGTTTGAAAATTCAGGAATTGGAAATCAGTAAGATGTAAAAGATGGACAAAACTCATTACTAATAAAGGGAATGAAAATTAAGGTAGATATTGTGAGATTGACAAAAACTAATACCAAATATAAGAACAAATGTGGATCAGTAGAGACATAGTGTCAGTGGAGTGTAAATTGATAAATCTTTAAAAAGCAGTATTATTCTTTTGTAATGTTGACTACTCATATACCTTAGCACCTTAGCAGTTTGGTCCAAGTTTGTGTATCCTAGAGTCTGCACGTGTGTAGTAGGAGATATATACAAGAATGTCTACAGTAACATGGAGTAAGGAAGTGACTCAAAAAAAGTTTGTCAAATAAAATGAGTAAATTGCCATATGGTCTTAACATTATTCTCTGTTTAAGGAATTACCACTGTATTTAACAGCGGAAACAAAATGATAACAAAATAGTGAAACAAAGCAATTATAGAATGCTGTATTTTTTTAACCACTCATTTACTCAGTTAATTACCAGTAGTACTTAGTGGATGCCACTTGATTTTTGTTGTTGTTGTTCTGTGTTAAGTACTTCGCAGAAAACCCTATTTTAAAAATGTATTTAGCTTGGTGGCCTAAGCAACTGCCTGGCAAGTGCAAAGACCTCGGTTCCATTCTGGTACCACATGACATGCCAGCCTTGTCCTGAGCTGGCCACTGAAACCAGGCATGGTTAGAACACACCTGTAATCCCAGCACTGGGGAGGGTAAGAAAGGAGGAAGATCATTACAAGTCTGAGCTGCATAGCGAGACTCTGTACCAAATAAATAAATAAATAAAAGATTTTTTAAAAGTAAAAATGTATTTAATATAAGGACTGGTAATATACCTCTGCAGCATAAGCCCATGCCTGGCAAGCTCAGGGTCCCAAGTTCAATCCCTAATACCTCAAAAAGAATAAAATGTGTTTATTTTTTTCAAAGAAATAAGCGCTTTATTTTTATTTTTATTTTCTGTAATTAGGACAGGGTCTACCAGGTCTATAGGGTCTCACTATATAGATGGAACTTGTAGTGATTCTCCTGTTTTCAGCCTCCCAAGTGCTGGGGTTACAAGTGCATGCCACCGTGCCCAGTCTCAATCATGGTCTCAGTGGGCCCTGCGGGCGAGACTGGCCCCACACGTGGGATCAGACCCAGTTTGTGCTCTGCCTAAGCAGGTACTGTAGTCTACTGAGCTATCAGCCTGGCCAAAAAAAAGTATTTAATAAATGTTTAAAAACACTTAGAATATACTAAATATATATTATGATCTCGTCAGCAGGCAGTGACATTTCCTTCAAAGAACTTTTGTGAAACATCCCATTAGCCTTCTCTGTTACTTTTAACTTTTAATATTTTATTAATATCATTGATGTACATGTACAAACATCCCTGATGCCCTTTCCTTGAACTTTCATAGGTCTCCTTAGGGAGGCTGAAGACTTTTTTTTTTTTTTACAAATATTGATAACAGATGTCACTTATGTAAAAAAAAATTTCTTAAAGATGAATTAATAGTCTCACCCAAATGTAAAATCAGTATATGTCCAAGTGTTTTATTTAAATCATTAAAATTATAAAGGAATTGGAAAGATACAAACATTTACCTCAAGGGGTAATTCAAAGTAACACACATGTAAGTAATTAGAAGTGCTGAAATAAATTCACAAGTAGTTGCTAAATTAATCAGCATCCACGTGACAGTTGGTTACATCCCACTGGATATAACTAGTTGGCATTTGTATAGTCAAGAATTTGTGCTCCTGTCAGTCCCAGGTCAGGCATAGTAGCACAAACCTATACAGTAATCCTAGCTACTCAGGAAGCTAAGGCCTACGAATCACAAATTGGAGGTCAGCCTGGGCAGTTCAGGGAAACAATATTTTAAAAAGGCAAGGGTCTGGAATACAGTGGCTCGGGTTGAACAGTGAATGAATTTGTATTACCAGTTTTGCAACTTGTAGAATAGTTCACAGGGGCCAGAGGATGCAGTGGAGAGAGGATACCTAGCCCTCTTTTTATCATTTTGCTTATTTCAAGGTTTTTTGCAATTTTTCTGGATCCATGTAAACTTTTATATGCATTAGATAGTACAGTAAAAATAGAAGATAAAGCAATATGTTGTTCTGTTTCCCATCAAGGTGTTTATTGAAGAGAGGTGGATAAGCTTCCTTTCTTAAGAGGATCACATTTGAAGGACGGATTACTTTTTGTTTCCCTAAGTAGTTGGAATTAAGTGTGTCTCTTGGCTCTAAGAAGCGAATCACTGGGAGGGAGAATGACAGCAGAGGCACCAGTAGATGTTTGAAAAGAGTCATTAGCATTTACATTCAACATTGCAATTTGGATTTGGAAAAAAGATTCTCTGAAATTGGAGGAAGTGAGAAACACCACAGCTATAGATTCATGGGGGTGTGGGGTGGTATATTTAGGATTTGTGGCTTAAAGAATACAGTGGAGGGACAGCCATATAGCTCAGTGGACTAAAGCACCTGCTTATGTAGAGCATAGCAACCAGGGTTGGATACCCTGTGTGCATGCTGGCCCCGCCCCAGGGCACCCTGAGATGGAGATTAAGATTAGGCATGGTGGCATGTGTGTGTAATCCCAGTGCTTGGGAGGGTGAAAACAAGAGAATCACTATGAGTCCGATCTGTGTAGTGAGACCCTGTAGACCTTGTACCAAATACATTTTAAAAAAAGAAAAAGAAAAATACAGTGGTTCCTTGGTTCATGAACTTAAATTCTTTCCATGATTCTGGTCCCAAACAAATTGGACAAGAACAGAATCAAATTCAGGAATTAGGTTAAATACCAGTGTTATTGGTAAGTAGAAGATTTGAAATGGGTAGAGTTGTTTCTAGAAAACTTTCACTGTGGGAGAAAGAAAGCATGTATACAGTAACATGGGGCTTGCTTCAGAAACTATATGTAGTAGATTTTTTAGGGGAGGTTTGTTTGTTTGTTTATTTTTGTTTATTGTTTTTTGTGCCAAGGACCAAACCCAGGGCTTCCAGCTTGAGCTTACTAGGCAAACACTCTACTGCTGAGCCAAATTCGTAGCCTCTGTACTGGATTGTTAACTATTCAACCAGCATGAGGCATTGTCATGGGCTCTAGGCCTCCAGGTGGACTTGTGGAAGGCATTGTTATGCACTCTAGGTTTTCAGCTGGACTCATGAAGAATAAGAATATTAGGATCCAGACCCTCATCTAGATTCTTTGGTCTTTAGTGTGTGGACAGATTTCTGTACTTTTGATATATGAGTCTTTGGGTGATTATAAAATAATCTTATAAAATGTGTCCTGTATTGTAGTTTTGCTTGCAGAAACGCCAAACCATGACACAGTAGTGTGTCATTTTTGTTTTACTGATCCTGTTCATTTGTGAAAGCAGAAATGAGTAAAAGGTACAAAAGTACACATTTTTTTCCTCTCCTGTAATTGTCTTACACATTTTACATGTGAGTGGTAAACTCTCAGGAAGTTAAAGTGAGTGACCCTTCATGATTAAGACTAGTGCAATCAAATTATTTTGGGAAATGTTACTTTTATTGATAAAGGAACATGAAAAGAATAGGAAAATTCAGCTCATAATCACATTGAAGAATTCAGCTGTTGGGTGTTGTGGTGTACATGTGTAATCTGAGCGCTCAGAAGGCTGAACGAAGCAAGGGGATTGCTGTGAGTTCCAGTCTAGTCTGGGCTACATAGTGAGTTCAAAGAACTACATAGTAAGAACCTGTCTCAAGAAAAAAAAAAGAAAAAGAAAAAAAATAGAGTTGTTGATCTTTAAACCTAAGACATTTCTACCAAATTGAAATAATTTTCAAAGTATAGCCATTGGGACTCACTCCAATAGTAATTACAGTAGCAGCAGTAGTAGTAACTCAAGATATGCATATGAGACTAGCATTGAGTGACTCCCCTGCGAAAGGCATTAGCTGGACTAGCTGTGATTCACTTCTTAATTGAAATAAAACATGAAAAATAGGTAGTGGAGATAGATATAAAAGCTGAAATTTAAAAATTAAAATGTGTTCATTATATAATTAGCCAGAAGCAAAGCCAGTTCAGCCTCTTTCCTTTTTAAATCCCTACATGCCAGAGTTTCTATGCAGCCTTAAACATACTTGGAAACAGTGTCAGAGATATTGACAAGGAATATATGTCCACATCTGACCCCAACTTTATGCAGCTCTAGGTCTCCAGTCACCACATGTTACTAATGTGTTAATGGCAATATATTCTAAGTATAGCAGACCCTGGAATACATCTATATGTGAATGTTTTCTTCTTTGTTGTGTTCTTCCAAACTACAAGTAAGAAAACATTCTTTTTCTTTCAGGTATCTACTTGTCAGACTTAACATACATTGATTCTGCATATCCATCAACTGGCAGCATTCTAGAAAATGAGCAAAGAACAAACTTAATGAACAACATCCTGCGGATAATTTCTGATTTGCAGCAGTCTTGTGAATATGGTAAGTTTCTAGGGGATGACGCTGCACCATTAGTATGCTGTGATTCACCGACACATACCAGTGACCCTTTTCCACAGCGTTGAACATCACTTTCTTATTCGTTATAACATCAAGGAAAATTGTTGTCTTTCCTTTCAGCATTTACTATTTAGCATTGTGTTTTGTTTTGATGAGACTGGGTGTCCTTGTGTTGCCCCAGCTGGCCTTGAACTGTTGAATTCCATCAGTCATCTTGCCTTAGCTTAGCATCATTTCTAAGACACTTTTTTTTTTAGAAATTTAAATTTGTTATCTTTGTGCTATTTATAGTATCTGTGTATTTAATATTAAATACAGAGTAATATTACTACTTCACAATTTTTAACCTTTTCTAAAGTATTTGAAATTATTTTCTATTCATCTAATTTAATCACTATTTTGTAAGTAGTTATTACATTCTTTAATGAGGAAAGTAGCTGAGACAGTTGTTTTCTAACAGCTAACTTTCTTGAGTCCAACACTGAGCAAACTAGTTTTTGTCCATGGTGTATCTTATGTAATGACGTAGTACATTGAAAAATGTTAATAAGCCAATATAATTAGAAAAGTGAGGTTTTTAATTGTTTGGACGGACTTGGCCAGTGAAGCCATTAACATTAGTTCTAACTCTTCATAAACTAATTTTTATTCTTAGGGAAAATATGTATTTAAATCATCTAATTTATTTCATGTAATTGTATCTTAAAACTAACTTTTTGTCTATGCAGCTCTGCTTTTAAACAACCTTCCTGAAAGGGTTGTATGAAAAGATTGTATTGAAAGTTAAATCTGTTACCTGTCTTTTTCTCAAGTTTTTAGGCACAACACCAAATAGTAATGCTAATCTATTCTTGTTTAAAATTTGTAATTGGGTTGGGGGACACATTTATAAATGAAAGACAAATTCCTTTAAAAGAAAACAACTGTCCTCGCTTCTTACATTGAGCTGAGGATTAACTGTGAGTCAAAAGGAAGTATTTTGACTTTCTTTCTGTGAAGTTTCTCAAATATGAGCTCATGGTTGTTTTCATTAGCTATACAAGCTGCATGCAACTATAAGTTTTTCAATTTCCTTCAGCTTTACTTTAAATTTTATCTCAGTAATGCTCTCCTAAGTTAATTTAAATTTTCGTGCCATGTGGCCTTAGTTGTCCTTTAATTATTTTTCTCAATTTAACTTTTCAGTTCTGTTGAAGATACACTATGTCAGATAATTAATATCACCTTTTGCCTAGATATTCCCATGTTGCCTCACGTCCAAAAATATCTGAACTCGGTTCAGTATATAGAAGAACTACAAAAATTTGTGGAAGATGATAATTACAAGTAGGTTGGATCTTCAGAATTGGTTTGTACTCTGCCCTGTTCTCCACTGTTTTATTTAAACATCTAAATGTCTTTTAATATCTAAATTTACATTATATAATGGTACCTAATCTAGTGATGTATTACAATGGTAAAAGTACTTAGCATATTTCATTTTAATCAGTTGGTACTATTTAATCACTATATAAATGTCCTTTGTTCCTTTACTTATAAGTACTTAATCTTTGTCCAGTTGTAGAGAGGTGAAGTTTGATCATTCAAATTTAAATTTATTTATTTCTACATAATTTAATCATTGGATCTATATGGAAGGTTATTTTTAATAGGCAGAAGCCTTACTGAAATGGTCTATAAAATTATAGTTACTTTTTTAGTGGTGATTTTTGGACATATCTTTATTTTTGAATATTGAAAGAATATTGAATTTTCTTGCCCCTGGCTTATTGATACAATTCTCTCACATAACACCACATTTACTTTTTTCTCTATATTACTGCAAGTCCTTTACTAAATATTTGTAAATGATTTTTCAAGTAACTGATACTCATATCTGCTTTATCCCTACCATCCATAATGTTGCTTTGGATAGGGAGATTTTTACATTGTTATCCTTTCTCATGTTTTAGTAAAACCACTTTATATCTTAACTTCTAGGTTTTCAAACTATGGGAGTATTTGGAGCTTGTTTCTTTCCATGTTTCTCATTTTTCTTTCTTTCTTTTGTTTTTAACTAATGTATTGTACATTGTTATCTTCTTAATGGTTATCCATAATACAAGAAGCAGACAGGATATCTTGTCCAGACACTATTAGTACAAATCTTCTCATTGAGTTAAGTGAAAGTAGCTGTATATCTATCCTAACTATTCTGTATATACAAATACAAAATGGTCCTTCCTTTGTAGCCTCTTTTTTTGTTTAGTCCCATCAGAGATGGGTATTCCATTGGCATCTACATACTATAGATGTGTGAATTCAGCAAAACAATCCAACACAGTCCAGCAGTCCACAATAGTAGTGGGTTATCCACAGAAATTGTTGACTTGAACCATTTACAGCTCATTATATTAATATGGCTTTACTTTTTATATCTCCTTTTTATACTTTTCTGCTAGATGGTTAAGACTGAGATAAATCAAGACCTTTATAACAAAAAATGTAACTTTTGTATCAGATAAGGTCAGTCAGGTACCCTCAGGGTTTATCCTGTAGCCCTGTACACATTTTGTAGATCCTTTGTCAGTGTCAGCCATGTGGATGAGTCATAGCCATAGTTTGACCAAGTTGCTCTCTGTGGAAGCCTAAGAGAATGTTTTCTCTCCATGTGACTCTTCTTAGGCACACATCATCGATCACATTCCTTTGTGGTTCCATAGTGTCCTTAATCAGAAAATTTGGGACACAACTCAGTTCCCTGATATTACAGTACAGGTTCTCCTATGTCCTGAGTCTTCACTGACTTTGAAAGGCTAGGGCCAAAATGTTGGCTGACCTTGCAGCCTTTTCTTTTCTCCAATTTTTGTTCTCCAACCTTAGCTTGTTAACCCTCCAGAAGAGAAGCTTATTATTGCCCCGCAACCTATGGAGTTTGGTTTACCCACACTGTTTGTCTAAATATTAGACATCGTAGGCATAACATGGAACAGGTATTTTTTCATCAGGAGATATTAAACTATTAAGCCCTTACAGAATATGAAGAAAGAAAAAAATTTTTTGAAAGAATAGGAATGAACACTTACATATATTTACATAGAAATTTAGAAATCCATATACAGCATTGTAGCAGGACTGTCCTGTGACATTTTTTTGTGTGTGTGTCTTATTTTTCATTTATTACCCTTAAAAAACTCTTATTTGAAGGGCAGTATAGTAATACTTGGTATGTCATGACAAGAAGTATGTATTTAGAAGACCAGAATGACAGGCATTCTAAGTGTGACCCTTCTATTACACATTGCTAAATTCAGTGCAGTTGCTTGGTTCACAGGTATCAGCATACATAGTAGGGTTGAGAATCTTACCACTTAAAAGCTAGTTTCAAAAATCTGCTGATGTTTCTCAGGATCATTGCCTTACCTATCTAGTGCTTATAAATGAATATTTTTTCCCCTGTCATGTTTCCCATCTTTTCTCCTTGCCCTCTCCTCATTGTCCAATCCTCAAGTTCTCGCATTCCTTTTAATTGTGGTATACCTTTCTATTTGTAATTCTTCTTTTGAGTACTTGTATTAGGGAGACTATATGATATTTGCACATGTGGGTCTGGTTTATTTCGCTTGTAAGTATACCTTCAAGTGGCATCCTCTTAAATATGAGGCTTCAAGTTTATCGTTCTTTATAGCTGAGTAATACTCTATTGTATAAAAACACCATATCTTTTTCAACCATTCTTCATGTGGTGGTTTCCAAGATTTGGCTATCACAAATTGTGCCGCCATAAAAATAAGTACACATATAACCCTATGGTATGACGTTTTCAGTTCCTCTGAGAAAATTCCCAGTGGGGATAGCTGACTTGAATGGGATTTCCAGTTTTTTAAAGAGTGTCCACACTGATTTCCATGTTTGCACCAGTTTACCCTCCCACCAGCAGTGGAGAAGGGTTCCCTTTTCCCCACAACCTCTCCAACATTTGTTGTTGGTTGATTTGTTTATGATAGCCATTCTTTCTGGGGTGAGATGGTATCTCAGTGTTGTTTTAATTTGCATTTCACGATGTCTACTGATGTGGAGCATTTTTTCATGTATTTATTCGCTGCTTTAATTTTGTCCTCTGAAAAGGGGGTATTCATCTCGGATGCCCATTTCTGGATTAAGTCTTTAAATTTAGGGGCCCTAATGTTTTTTAGTTCTTTATAAATTCTAGAGAGCAGACCTTTGTCTGAGTGCACCATTTGTTAAAGAGGCTATCTTTCTTCCAGTAAGTGTATTTGGCCTCTTTGTCGAAGATCAAGTGATTGAGTTTATACAGGCCTCTGCAACTTCTAGTCCACTCCATTGATCCTCAGGCCTATTTTGTTACCAATATCATGCTGATTTTATCACAGTAGCTTTGTAGTATAGTTTCAAGTCAGGAATTGTAACGCCTCCTGCCTTGTATTTGTTGGCCAGGATTGCTTTTGCTATTGTACGTCTTTTCTGGTTCAAAATAAATTTTAGAAATGATTTCTCTAGGTCTGGGAGGTATGTTGGTGGTAGTTTCATAGGAATTGCATTGAATCTATACAATAGTTTTGGGAGTATGGCCATCTTCATGATGTTGGTTCTTCCTATCCAGGAACAGGGTATATCTTTCTATTTTCTCAAATCCTCTACAATCTCTTTTTACAAACTACTGTAATTTTACATGAAAAGATCATTGACTTCTTTAATTCGGTGTATTCCAAGGTACTTCATTTCCCGCAATGATACTGTAAGTGGTATTGTTTCCCTAATTTCCCTCTCATTGTGATTGCTATCTCTGTAGAGGAATGCGATTGACTTTTGGATATTGACTTTGTATCTTGTTATACTACTGAATTTGTATTTCCTAGTAGCTTCTTGGTGGAGTTTTTGGGTCTTCCATGTAAAGTATCATGTCACCTGCAAATAATGATAATTTAACTTCTTTATCTATTCTTATTCCTTTTATTTCTCCCTCTTTTCTAATGACTCTAGCTAATGATTCCAGTACTGTATTGCATAGGAGGGGGTGATAGAGGACATCCTCATCTTGTACAAGATCCGAGAATAAAAAATTTCAGCTTTTACCCATTTAGAATTATATTGACCATTGGGTTGTCATAAATGGCTTTTATCAGATTGAAGTGGAGGCCTTCTAATTTTCTGTAGGACTTTGAATATGTATGAGTGTTGGACTTTGCCTTTTCTGCATCAATTGAGATGATCATGTGGTTTTTAGTATTGGCTCAATTGATATATAGTGTATTACATTTATAGATTTGCAACTATTGAGCCATCCTTGCATCCCTGGGATGAATCCTACCTGGTCATGGTGTATGATCTTGATGATTTGCTGTATTCTATTTGCTAGGATTTTATTGAGGATATTTGCATCTATGTTCATGAGGGAGATTGTCCTCTAGTTCTCTTTTTCACTTGTGTCTTTCCCTGGTTTTGGTATCAGTATAGTACTTGCCACCAGAAATGATTTTGGGAGAGCTCTTTCCTTTTCAATTTCATTGAAGAGTTTGTGGAGTGTAGGAACTATATCTTTTTTCAGTTTCTTGTAGAATTCAGCTGTGAATCCATTAGGACCTGGACTTTTCTTAGTCGGCAGTCTTTTTATTACATTTCGTATTTCATTGGCTGTTATTGGGGGACGTGACTCATCCACATGGATGACACAGACAAAGGATCTACAGAATAAGGTGCAGGATTATAAGATAAACCCTGAGGGGACTTCACTGACTTCATAAGAAACATAAAGTACATGTGTTGGTATATAAGTCTTGCTCTATCTAGGTCTTAACCATCCAGCAGAAAAGTATAAAAATGAAGCTTACGGGCTGGCAAGATAGCTCAGCGGTCTAGAGCGCCTCTCAGGGACCGCGGTTCGAGCCCCAGCACCACGTGCCATGCCAGCCCCTCCCCGCAGGGCCGGCTGAGCTCACCCCCCACCCCCGCGAAAAAAGAATCCGTGATGTGTAGCGAGACACTGTAATAAATAAAGGAATTAAAAAAAAAAAAATGAAGCATACATCGTGGGGCCATAATATTAAGTGGAGCTGTAGATGGCGATGGTCGTCGACAACTTCTTCAGATAACTCACCATTGTTGTGGAATGCTGGACTATGTTGGACTGTGTTGTCGAGTTCAAGCACCTAAGTTAGTTGAATGACAATGAAGTGCCCATCTCTGACAGGTGTAGACAAAGGAAGGGGTATAGAAAGGAAGAATCATGATGTGTGTGTATGGACAGTACAGTTGGGATAGATAACACTATGCTTCTATATAATTCTATGAGAGGCGAGATTTGCACTAATGGTGGTTGGACAGGATACTATGTCAGCTTCTAGTACTATGGACAACCACTAGGAAAATAACAAGGTAGAAAGTATTAATTATTGAATCTTTGATGTAATTCAGGTATAAAAAATAAGATACGCAAACAGCTACACTCTATTTACTGATAAGAGACATACGGTATAATAATGTCTGTAAGTATAATATCATGTATGCACCTCTGTAATATCAAAACATTATGAAAACAGTTTGCAATGTATTAATTTATCAAATCCATCTTTTCAAGATATCTTAAAACTATCTCATTGATATTTGTACTTCAATAAAACAAAAATTTAAAAAATAAATAATAAATAATTTTTTTTAAAAAAGAGAGAGTTGTTATATCTTTTTGATTCAGTTTTGGTAATTTCTACCTTTCTAGGAATCTGTCCATTTCCTCTGTGTCTTCTATTCTGTGAGCATAAAGATTCTCGAAGCAATTATTGATAATCTGAATTTCCCACTGGGTCTGTGGTGATTTCACCCTTTTCATTCCTTATCGCTTGTACTTGAATTTTCTTTTGCCTCTTTTTGATGAGGTTGGCTAGAGGCTTATCAACTTTATTTAGTCTTTCAAAGAACCATCTTTTTGATTTGTTGATTCTTTGAACTGTTTTCTTCATTTCAGTTGAATTAATTTCTGCTCTAATCTTTATGATTTATTCCCACCTTTGGGCTCTAGGTTTGATTTACTCTTCCTTTTCTATATTGTTGGAGATGGAGCATTAGTGTGTTTATTTGTTCCCATTCTGTTTTCCTAATGTGTGAGTTCATAGCTATGAATTTCCCTCAGAGAACTGCTTTCATCGCATCACGTAAATTCCAATAAGTCATGGTTGAATTCTCATTGAATTGTAGATATTGTTGAATTTCTTATTTAATTTCATCTGTAACCCATTGATTGCTGAGTAGGGTGTTGTTTCATTTCCACGTATTTAGGTGGTTTTTCTGGTTTCTTTTGTTGTTTATTTCCAGTTTCGTTGCACCGTGGTCAGATAATATGCATGGGATAATTTCTATTTTCTTGCATATACTTACGCATGACTTCTGGACTAGTGTGTGGTCTGTTTTAGAAAATGACCCATGTGCAGCTGAAAAAAATGTATAGTCAGCTGTGGTTGGGTGGAACACTCTGTATATGTCCACCAAATCCATTTGTTCCAGACTCTGGTTTAGTTCCACTACTTCTTTGCTAATTTTTTGTCTGGTTGACCTATCTTTTTCCGATAAGAGTGTGTTTAGGTCTCATGTTAAGATTGTGGTATTGGATATTAGATTTTTCATGTCCATTAAGATTTGTTTTACATAGTTGGGTGCTCCCACCGTGTTTGGTACATAGATATTTATCAGTATTATTACCTTTTCCTGTTGAATTTTTCCCATAACCAGTGTATAGTGGCCATCTTTATTACATTGATCCTTCTTGGTTTGAAGTTGAGACTGTCTGAGAACAGGATTGCTACCCGTGCTTTTTTCTGAGGTACTGGGGCATGAAGTTGACTTTCAGCCTATGAATTTCTTTATGAGTTGAGTGTGTTTCTTGTATACAGCATATTGTTGGATTTTGTTTCCTAATCTGCTATGCCAGTCTAGTTCTCTTAATTGGTGAATTGAGTCCATTTACATTGATGGTTATAATTGAGATGTGTTGACTTATGATTGACATGTTATTTACCTGCTGTTGTTTACTTCTTTTTTTCTCCTGTGTTTAATTGTTTGCTGTATTGTGTGGGTTCCTTCTGTTCTCCTTGGTCAGGTTCTGATCATTTTGGTCCCTCTCCTACACATCTTTCAGTAGTCTGTGTAGGGATGGCTTTGTCATCATGAAATTCTTTATTTGTTCTTTGTCATGGAAGTATTTCACTTCTCAATCAAACTTGAAAGAGAGTTTTTCAGGGTACAGTAGTCTGGGCTGGAATTTGTTTTCATGGGGGACCTGAAGTCTGTTCCAAGCTCTTCCTGCCTTCATAGTTTGTGAAGAGAAGTCAGCTGTAATTCTGATGGATTTTCCTTTGAATGTGATGTGCTTATATTGTTTTTGTGCTGGATTTCTGGGATCTTGACTATTTTATGCCTTGGTGTGATTTTAATTGGGTTGAAGATATTTGGCATTCTGTATGCTTCATTTACCTAAATGTCCAATTGTTTTCTCATATTTGGGAAGTTTTCTGCTAAAATGCCCATATTTTTTATACCATTTGTATTGACTTTTTCTCATTGATACCTATTAAATCTCACATTGTTCATCTTGCCATCATTTTGCATATGATGAATTATTTTTTCCTGCATCATA
Organism: Ctenomys sociabilis; assembly: GCA_004027165.1. Classification (NCBI taxonomy): domain Eukaryota; kingdom Metazoa; phylum Chordata; class Mammalia; order Rodentia; family Ctenomyidae; genus Ctenomys; species Ctenomys sociabilis. The sequence continues at coordinate 50,364 of PVKA01007093.1, forward strand.
GTTGTTTTTAAGAGATCTTTTCTTACCTTTTCGCTAACTGCACCAGTGTCTTTGAGATCTGAAACTCTGTCTTCATTTTCACTCAAATGCTTTTGCAGGCTTGTGTTTGAGATTTTAAGTTCTTCTATATCTCTGACTCTGCTTCAAACGATCTATTTCTTTTCTGTATTGCTCATCCAAGGAATCCGTTGTATTTCTAATCTCTATTTTTTTGTCAATGTCTTTAGAAGCAGTTATTAGTTCTTTTAGTGCAGAGTTTTTTTCAGATTGGATTTCCTCCATATGTTTCTGCATTTGTTTCTTCAGATGCTATGAATTCAGAGATTTCTTTTTTTATTTCAGAAATAAATTCCTCTATACTGTTCTGCTGCTGCTTATTTACTTCCAACGCTATTAATTCATACATTTCAGCTGAGCTAGTGTCCTCCGCACTTGTTCTGCATGGGCTGAAGGCCTGAGATTGCATTTTGCTCCTTGTTTTTATCATTTCATATAGCTCTGACCTCTGATCTTTGGTAGAGCTTTGGTGCAGTTATAACCTTAGCACCTAGTGAAATTCAGGTAGCTATATACCAAGATCTAGTTCATATAGTTGTGCCTGGCTAGGGTCTGGCTGTTGTGCTCAGTTCCTTCCTGTTGCTATTGTTGGAGGTAAACCTCCTTTGCCAAGATGTTCTGCCCCTGGATTAGCTGCATGGTTTTGACCCTAGTCTCATTGCAGGGACTTCAGCTACATAGTTTCTCCCCAGGCCTGTATGCCAGGCCTGGGCTGGATCTGGAGGGTATGGGATGGGCGGGAGAACATAAAAGCTCTCCTACACACTCACCAGGCCTAGGCCTTTGCAGGTCTGCAGGGCTTCCAAAAGGGTAGTGGATGTTCTCACTCACAGGGCGGGCTGTGCTGGGTCAAAAGTGGTGGGGCATGATCGGAGAAGACTGGGGAAAATCTCTCTTGCACTTTAGGCCTGGAAGTTCTCACTCATTTTTCTTTTAGTTTCATTGGTTAAGTTTTTTAACACATTTTTTGCTTATCTTCAAAAATAAAGTAGAGATGGTGCCTCACAATTTTGCCCAAACTGCTAGCCTCAGATGATCCTCCCGTGCCAGTCTTTCATGTAGCTGGAACCACAGACACATCCTTGCATCTTCATGCCCAGCTTTTTACTTACCTGCATTATACCAGTTGTTCCCAGCTTTCCAAATTGAGTTCTATGTCTTCTAAATTTTCCCCCCCAAAAGTTAGATTTTTAAACTATATTTTCTAAGCTTTTTAAAAGTTACAGATTTATTTTTAAGCATTAATGAAAATGAGCATTATTCTGAGCATTATTCCCTTTGGTTAATAATTATCAATATTCTTGTGCCATAGATTTTAACAATCTTTTCATAATTCTGTAGAAAAAAATCTAATTGAAAACCTAGAAATTCTGGAAAACAACTTAAAATTAACTTTTCTTCAAATATTACACTCTGCATATACATTTAAATATGTAGAAATTTACTAATACTTAAAAATACCCTGTTGCCATGTTCTCCCCCACACCATAACATTAAGATTTTGTGCTTCTATAATTTTTATTTTACCAACGATTTTACACGTTAATGCATTTGAAAATACAGATAAGTCAAATGAATCAACCTTTTAAGAATGAATTTGTTTCACAAATCTCTTGCCTAGGTTTTAAGTTACTCAAATTTGAGGCTCTGTGTACCAATGTTTTCCCCATCTTTCCAGTTACGGACATAAAACTCAACCTAACAAATGCTTAGACTGTGAACAAGTATTTTAAAACTCAACATATGAGTCTCCATTAAATTTTTTTTATCTGGCTCATTACTAAACCTAAAAAGAAGTTAAAGTAGTAATGAACTCAAAGAATTTTTTTCTGAGTACAGTAAATGTGTGGTAGGTTACTTACTGAAGCGAATTTTTAATTTTGCTGGCAGGATTGACTCGGCCATTAAAGCCATTAAGTAGTTCTGACTACTCATAAACTGGTGCGAGATGCTCCATCCTTACAGGAAGGCCAATGCCATTATATTGATTTTTGTCTTCATGAGTGTCCAGAATCAGAGCAGCCTTATCATTATTTATTTTAAAAGTACTAAGGTTTTGCAGTAATCCAGTTACTCTGTTGGTTGCTAGAATTATAAATATAAATAATGTTCTTGTCCACAATTTCAGTCTCACTCAAGACAAGTACCATAAAACAACTTATTTGGAATTTACAAACAATACTGTAGTAGTAATATGCCAAGGAAGATGTGGAAACATGGATAAAGGAAGGCTTAACCCAGTGTTAAGAAAAGCAAAGAGAAGACAAACATGAATAGCTAGCTACAAGAGACACTGTCCCCTGAGGCTGCATCTTCCCTTTTTTTGGTGGTGGATTGTCTCACTAGGCAATTTCAGGTGGCCTTGAACTCACTTGGTACCCTGGGCTAACCTCTTAAATGCTGCAGTGATCCTCCTGACTTGGCCTCCCAAGTGCTGGGACTACAGTCAGGCATTCCCGGGATGCCTGACCCTGAGGCTGCATTTTAACAAGTGGTTAGAAGTTAGCACTTCCTGGGCATGATTCCCAGCCAGGTGCCCCAGCACTCTGGAGGTTGAGGCTGAAAGATTGCCATGAGTTCAGCACCAGCCTGGGCTACATAGCCAGACCCTGTTGCAGAAAAATGAAAACAAGTTTAGCACCTTATGGTGAATAGAGACAGGCATCCTAGAGGTAGAATGAGCAAAGGAATGGGGTAGCCTGCCTAGGGAACGTCATCATTTGTTGGGTATCATATAAGAGACTGGAGAAGTTACATTGTTTTGTTAAAAATGCAGTTTTATTAGTCTACTAATTAAATATCATTAACATGGAAAAACCTTAAATCCATTAAAATTATTAGCACAGTTTTTTAATTAGGAAAAATATTTAAATCAAAATGACACTTTGCCAAAGGCCTGTTTTGCTAAGTTCTCCCTTATCAGCCAATATAGATATTACAGGTTACATATGAGTCTTTTAAACAGTATAAAAATCTGTTATTTAATTTTAATGCTGAATAAAACATTTCTGAGTGAATCATTATCATTATTATCATGTCCTGCTTTGATGACACAAACAACTGGTGTGCAGAGCAGTAGTCACAGCTGTGCTTTCAGGGGCTTTGGAGACTGCTGTCGGTTACCAGTTGCTATAGGTAGGAGTGTGGTATCTGCGGTAATTGGTGCTGTTAGAAAATTTGAGTTATTTTGTTAACTTCTTTTTGGACTACCAAAAGCTGCCTTAGGGTGAGGGCACAGTGTCTACCTCAGTGTCTACATGCTAGTGCTGAGCACAGTGCCCGAGACAAAGCAGATGTTCAGTGAATATCAAATGAGTGAATAATCTGTAGCCTAAACAGTGAAAGAAACTGTTCTATAAAAAGAAAATGATCAGAATTCTGGTTAATTATTCATCTGTTCAACTCATTTCTTTTATATTGTCACATAATTAGCATATATCATAGTTAACTCCCCCTTACATTTTCAGGGAAATCATTGCTTGCTAACCTATGTTAGATTTATCACTGTGAATGCCTCTTGTATTTCATAATTTCATTAAAAGTCAAGTTAGTAGAATGCTAAACAGTCATTAATTTTCAGATTTATATTAATGATAAGCTTCATGTACCATATTGAAGCATTGTCTCCAATTGCTTTAGTACTCTATTTTCCAGAATCACTTATACTGATGTGAATCATAATCTCTTTTGCTGTGGAACTCAGCTGGATATATAATCCTAAATGGAACTAAAGTAGCCAGAAGGTTTGATTTAGGAAAACCTTTACTAGGAATTTACTAGGAATTTCACAACCTTTTTATTTGTATAAACCAGTGATGATGAACCTTTTAGAGCTTTCAGTGATAACAACCCAGTGCAGCACTCACACTATGAGCTTGCCACCACTGGTGCAGATAAGCTGTGTTGATTTGTTGGATGATTAGTTTTAAATAAAGTGTATTTGAAATTTTCAGTGTTGAAGTTACATAGTTTATCCAATAGTTTCTAGAAATAATATGCATAATATTATATAATTTATTACAAATATCTCAACATTCCTGAATTTAAGTGTCTTCACTTAAGTGTAAAAATATACATCAGTTGTCTTAGTCCCTCAGTAAATACCTTTAAATGTGTTTAAGTGTTTGGAACCTTCAAGGCAGTTTGAAAGGCTTTTTTTAATATATCGTTTTGGGTTTTTTCCTCCTTAAAATTACCATACAGTCAGCTTTGGATAAAAGAGGTAATTTAACATCATAAAGATTTCTGTGGAAGAAAAATATAATAAGTCACATTATTTTATAAAAAGGTTTTGTTTTTTGAGAAAATATATGACTTAATATTATTTTGTCAAGTCATCATTTCATGTGTTGTATCTTTTTAAAATTCAGGCTCTCACTAAAGATAGAACCAGGGACAAGCACACCTCGACCTGCTGCTTCCAGGGAAGATTTAGTAGGTTAGTGTATAGTCTTCTCTCATTTGTGAATAATAAATTGGTAACCAAATAGGAAAGAATGTACCTCAAAGTAAGTAAGTACTTAGCTATCTTATATTGTATGCAAAAGTTGTTTTTTACCTATAAAATGTATCTGTCTCTGCTATTTTTTGGATTAGAGGAAAGGCATACAGGCTAGAGAGTAAATGAGAAGGGTACTGGGGAAGGAGTGACGTAGAGTATGTTATGTGTGTGTATAATGCCATATTGAAATCCAGTATTTTCTAGAATAAAATATATTAGTCCTTTTGAGATTTTTTTTGTTTGGGATTTTCCCTGCTGGTGTTGAACCTAGGGCATTACACATGCTAGGAAACTACCCTACCGCGGAGCTGCATCTCTAGCTCTAGATTTTCTGTTTTGTAATTAAAAAGATGCTTATAGTTTTATCAGTTATATGCAATTAAATGTTACTTAATTAAGGAAAACAGGTGCAAGAGAAAATAATAGATGAGAGATTATGAATATTCATTTTTAAATTAATAATGCAATCTATGCAATGAGGGTTGGTCTATGGTCTAAAGTCAAAATTCTAATTTGAATTATTCAAATTAGTTTAATTTTTTAAAGTTTGCTTAAATACTGAGCCAAGAACTAAAACTATTTTTAAAATGGTCCTAACTTTATCTGTTGTGTTATAATGGGATATTATGTGTATATCATAAATAACCAATGCAACATACAATTGAAGAAATTGCTCATTTAAGAAATAACTGAGCCAGGAATATAGCTCAGTGGTGTAAGTGCCTGCTTGGCCAAATGCAAGGTCCCGAGTTCAATTCCTAGTATCAAGAAGAAAAAGAAATAACCAACTGATTTTTATCATCATAGAATTTCACACTAAACCTTCCATTGTACAGTCTTAAAATATTTTAAAATGGTCTATCTAATAAGTAATGAAACAAGCTGTGACAATATCTAGAAGAAGGGCATTCCAAGTAGAGGAAAATATTTCAGTCAGAATCCCTTAAAATTTGTTTTTAGTTTTTTGTTTGTTTGTTTTCTTGTATTTAGGGTGGGGTCTATAGGGTGTTCAGGGTCTCACTGCCTAGATCAGACTCAGTAATTCTCCTGTTTACAGCCTCCCATGGGCTGGGATTACGGACATGCACCACCACGCCCAGTCTCAACTGCTGTCTCAGTGCACCCCTGGGGCAGGGCCCCCATGGCAGGCTCAGGTTCATCTGCCTAAGCAGGAGCTCTAGTCCACTGAGCTATTTGACTGGCCTGTTTTTACTCCTTAAAGCGATAATGTACAGAGCTGTTAGTGGTATAAGTGTATGTAAAGTGTACTGTTGAGTGCTTGATGCACCCTGCACCTCCCGTTAAAGGAAGTGGAAACCATGAGTAAAAAAGCAAAGAATGAAAATAAAAGCACTGAACCCAGGACTCAGAAGACCTAGGTATTTAGACAAAGTTTTGGGTTTTTTCTTTTTTAATTGCTATTTTTTGGGGGGACTAGGTGGTTTGTGGCTTTTGTTTTGGAGACAGGGCCTAGCTATGCAGTTCACATTGGCGTTGAACTCACTGTCCAAGGCACACTGACCTCAAATTTATAGCAATCCTCCTGCCTCAGCCCCCTAAGTATTGCGATTATAGGCATATGCCACCGTGCCCATCATAGAGCAGGTTTTGTCTGTGAGGTGGGATCTTCAGCCAATTTCTTCCAATTCTACTTCTTCCTGTGTAAGTAGAAACTATATTTACACTGCCTCTTCTTAGTGCAAGTAAAAAAAAAAAAAAGATAAGAATTAATGAATTTTTTGGTATGGTCAGGGATTCTGTGCTCTGGTCTTGAAAAATCAGTATTACTCATTTTCAAGTCAGTGAAATTTTAACCACATTTTATATCAAGGGATTAAACATAATCCTTTGAAGCCACATGAAAATTTTCCTCTCCCCCTCCCCCTCCCTCTCTGTGTTTTAATTAAATCCTTAGGTCCTGAAGTAGGAGCATCGCCACAGAGTGGAAGGAAAAGCATAGCAGCTGAAGGAGCCCTGCTGCCCCAGACACCTCCATCTCCTCGGAACCTCATCCCACATGGACACAGAAAGTGCCATAGCTTGGGTTATAAGTCAGCATTCTTATTTTACCTCTCAATTCTTAGGTTCTTTGTAGTTGAATTTATTTTAAAATGATAATCAGTAGTATCTTTGCATATTTTTACTGACAGTCTTTCTAATTGAGTGAAACATCTTGTTTGCTTAAAAGTATCTATTTTTTTCTTGGCCAGAATTTTGAAATTCAGCTCTTTTCAACCACTGCCTTCATACTTGAAGAAGATAAATGAGAGAACCACTATAAATAGAATTGGAATAACAATGTACCATTTTCCTTTTAAATCACAACCTTTATGCAAGGAAGTCCTTTAAATAATAAACTCTAAAAATTATTCCTGAGTACGAAAAAAAATGATGTTTTAACTTCATAATTATTCTCTAAAAGTGAATGTGAAAACAGTTTTTCTAATATACCTGAGGCTTCAGTTGCTATTAAAATATGTTCTCATTACATAGGTAAATATGGCCAAGTTCCCCTAACCATTTTCCCTAAAGTGTTAGTTTAAGGCTTTCCTACTATGAAAGTTGAGAAATAAGTTCAGGATAGCAGATAAATCTTTTATAAAGTATCTTGTATATCCTGAATTAATAACAGTAAAAGTTGTGAAATATATTTCTCTTTGCTTCCAGTTTCATTCATAAAATGAACACAGCAGAGTTTAAGAGTGCCACATTCCCAAATGCAGGGCCAAGACATCTGTTAGATGATAGTGTCATGGAGCCTCATGCACCATCTCGAGGACAAGCTGAGAGTTCCACTCTTTCTAGTGGAATATCAATAGGTAAGAAATAGTTCTCTGAGAAGGTTCCAACTTCTGTCTACAAAAAAAAATAATTTAAAACTAAGCTGGAATCAGATGTGGTAATGAATGGCTATAATCCTAGCACTTGGAGGCTGAGGCAGGAGGATCTCTGCAAGTTCATGTCCTGCCTTGGCTACATAGTGAGTTCAACACCAGTCTATACTACACAGTGGAATCCCATCTCAAAAAACCAAACTAAGAAAACTTCATTTGCCCTATCACAAAAGTGAAAATTTGATTTAAAAAAAATTTAAGTAAACAAATAGAATAAAAGTAATAATTGATGATAGTTTTTAAAGTGCTGTTGTTGACTCCAGAAGAGCAGGCATTTGAATATTGTCAGCAAAAAAAAACAACTAATTGAGTTGGTTATGTGCATGCAGTTTGATTGCAGAAATGAAAAGGGTGGAATCAAATAGAAATCTAAATTGTGTGAATTAAGGAGCTAATTTGATGGTGCTGTTATTGTAGGGGTACAGAGGGCTGAAAGAGCAATCATTTGTGGGCAGTGAATGTCTGAAGGCTAGCTGAGCTGAGTTTGAGGGGTTAAGAATTCTCTTTTCTCTTTTTAGTCCCTATATATAGATGTCAGATTGTTGAGAATGTGAGTCTGGAGCTTACTTGGGGCTTGGGGGGTGTTGTCAAGTCTAAAGATACAAGTATAAGACCTAGAATATTTATAATACTGAAGGCCAGGAGACTGGTCCAGATCACCTAAGGAAAGAGCATCAGTAATAGGAACATTCCCAAGAGAATGAGGGCTTTTTTTTTTCTTTTTTTTTTTAAGACAAGGCTTCAGTATGTAAGCCAGGCTAGCCTTGAATTCACTGTGTATCTCAGCTTGGCCTCAAACTTGAGATCTTCCTGCATCATCATCCTAACTTCTGGGATTACAGGTGTATGCTGCCATGCCCAGCTGTTTTTTAAAAGGCTGGGGCCTGCCAAATAGCTCAGCAGATTAAAGTGCTTACAAGCAAGTGCAGGAATTAGGGTTTGATGCCCGGGCCTGCCATACCAGCCCATCCTCCTGGGCACACTGAGACAGCAGTTGAAACTGGGCAAGGAAACCATGAAAAGGAGAAAAATAGAATCCGTGTATTATCACAAAAGCCCAATATTTCCAAAATGAGGAAAGTTATGAATGTATCCTTGTCAAACACAGTAAAGTAAACTGAGATGATATGTAGCTTCCTATCGCCATAACAAACACCTGAGATAAGTCACCTTTTAAAAGGAAAGGCTTATTTTAGCTTAGTTTTAAAGGCTTCAATCCATGATCAGTTTTGCCCCACTTTTGGGCACATGTCAGGGCAGCACGTGGCAAGGGAGTACATGGCAGAGCAGAACTATACACCTTGGGCCCAGGAAGGAAAGAGGGGACAAAAAAAGAGCTCGGGTCCCAGGGTCCCTTCCTGGGATGGCGCCCCACCCCCGGACCCTAGGCCAAGCCTCCGGGCTCCCTTGCTTGCCACCAAGGCCACTCTGCAGCCCATGTCTTTAACACAGGCCTTTGAGCCTGTGTTAACTCCAGATCTAAACTACAGCAGATAGAAATGGTGAATTTTCTGAGAAATTTGGCAGAGAAAGTCATTGGTAACTTTAACAAGAGCTGCTTTGTAGAATGGTGGAGGCAGCACCTGGTCAGAGTGGATTTGAGTGCAAAAGGTAAAAGGCAACAGAACTAGTACAAAGATTGGGACCACATTAGAAAGGAACATGAAATTAGTAGAGGAACTTATTTTACTTTCTAAGCTTTTTTATTTTTTGAATCCTCTAAGCATTATTTCTTTTTATAATTACACAATTTTTCAATTCTGTGTTTTTTATTTTTCTAAATAAGAAAGAAAAATATCTTCATCTGTAAATAAATGACAGGTTGCTGAAGAGCTAAACCTATTGTGAATATGATCATTTTGGTACTGATGAAAAGCCCATAGAAATTGAAGTTCATTTTCTTGAACATACTGACTTAATCCCGTCAGAATTCCAAACCCTGAAGCAGAATTGCTTCAGAACTCTGCAACACCACTGAGCATCACTTTGCATAAGTGCCACTAAATAAGTTCCATAAAATTTAAATGCTGAAGTTTATCGACTGAAATAACTCTCTATTACTACTCTTAAGTTGCCAATATATAAATATATATATAAATAACTTTTAGAACAAATTTACAAGAAAGAAAATAACTTTTTCTAGTTGAAAACCTATTACTTATGCAATCTGTCATGTCAGTGTAAAGCAAAAAATAATTTTTAAAGTTATAGCCCTCGGATATATATTACTTGCTTTTTCTTTAAAAATCATAAGTTTCATATGGATAATTCTCTAGTTTATACGTAGCTTTTACTTTATATATATATAGGTTTTCTTTTACCACAAGAAAATTATGCTGAAAGCCTCAATTTAGAGGCTGTTGTGGTTCTGAGTGGATTTTTTGGCTTCGTGTATGCTTTTAGTAACTGTAAGTCTGTTAAGTAGATAAATAGTAAAAGATTTATCTTTGAATATTGAAGACAATACACACAGGCATTTTTCAGAGTTTTTGTTTCCGTTTTAACATGAGAAAATAATACCTCATGATGTTCTTACTGCACACACAAAAAGATTTTTTTCTTAGCCATAAACCAGAACATGAAATACTAATCTGTACTACAAAGACTTTGAGAAAGTACTATATAAAAATTTACAAGTGCTGGGTATGGTAATAGCCTCAGACATTTTCAAATGTGAAATATATGTTTCTAAACTGACCCATGTGAGACATACTTCTGGAAGTTTCTATTTCCTACAAGTAAATCAGACTTAATTTGCTTAAATTTTTAGTCTTTACCACATAATGCTTCAAATCAAAACATAATCTGCAAAGCCCTGTATGGTGGCTGATAATTCCTGTTATTTGGGCAGAAGTAGGAAGATTCCAAGTTCAAGGCCAGGCTGGTATTGGTTTGGAGAAAGGATCAGACTATTTAGCCTAGGATAGGCCCAAACTCACAGCGTTCCTCCTGCCTTAGCCTCCCTGGTGCTGGGATAACAAGTGTGTGCCACCATGCTCAGTAGCCTGGGAAGTTTACCAGGATCCTGACAAAAAATTTGTTTAAAGAAATGTCTGGAGATAAAGTCAGAGTTCCCTGGGTTTAATCACTAATAGCACTAACTGTTTTCATCTACAAGATTCCATTATCATCAGGTCACCTCTGGTTCCTCATCTGAACCATGAAACACAAAAATTTGCTTAATGACTGTTACCCCAATTCATCCAGGTTTGTACATAGCTGCCATGTGAAATACATAAAAGAGGTATAATCATGATTGTTCCCTTACTGTGTTAGAGTTAGAATCTCTCTTGCAACCTCTTGTTTTTTTTGACTATCTTTTTGAGACAGTTTCTCACCATACAGTTCAGGCTGGCATTGAGCTGACTTTGTAGCTCAGGCTGGTCTCAAAACACAAGGATCTTCCTGCCTCGGCTTCCCAAGTGCTGGGATTACAGTCATGTGCCACCTCATCTCACCTGGACCCCTAAAAAGCAGATGGACAGTTCAATCTGATGTATTCATCATCATCATTTTGAAGCCAAAATTATCTCTAATATAACTGTTAAATTCATCTGAGCTATTATAGACTCTTCAAATTCATTCCTCTCAGGTTTTTTCCTAGCTAACTTTTAAAGTTTCTGGCCAGCCAGTTAACTCAGCAGACTAAAGCACCTGCTTAGGCAGATGCAGCGGTTGGGGTTCAATGCCCCACATGCCTTGTGGGCCCCACCTGAGGGATGCACTAAGATATCGATTGAGACTTGGCGTGGTGGTGCATACCTGTAATCGCAGCTCTTGGGAGGCCGAACACAGCTGGATCACTCTGAGTCCACTCTACAAAGTGAGACCCTGTAGACCCTGTCCTTAAAAATAAAGTTTCTATTTGAAGGTAATTTAATATTCTAGCTAAACAACGAGTGGTGACATTATAAAATCAATAAATTGTTTTTTAATTTAAGGTTTTTTGTTCAACCTTGTTTCTAAAGGCAAAGAAATTAATTTGAGTAGTACAGGTTTCAGTGCAAAAGAAAATATGCCACAATGTCATAGGATTTTATAATTATATAGATATTATGACAACCTTCATGTGAAAAATTTGTGTTCTATACATTCTCTGATGGTTATTTAGCAATGTGTTTGAGCTATAAGTAGTCATGCAGAAATGCCTTACTCTGCTTTGTTGTTTTATTAATGGTATTCCAATACATTGGAAAACATAGCAGGAGTGATATTAGAATAAAAACTTAATATATGGATGTTTGCCAACAGTGTAATTGTCATTTTATGAGCACAGAGAAATTTCTTTCTTTCTTTCTTTCTTTCTTTCTTTCTTTCTTTCTTTCTTTCTTTCTTTCTTTCATTTATTTATTTGGTACAGGGTCTTGCTACACAGCTCGGAATCATAGAGATCCACCTGTCTCAGCCTCCCCAGCACTGGGATTATAGGCATGCACCACCAGGCCTGGTTTCAGTGGTCCACATGGTGCTCCTGGAGTTCCGGGGCTTGCATGGCAAGCAGTACCAGGGATCAAACCCGGGTCCCTGTGATTGCCAGGCAGGCACTTAGACCACTGAGCTATCTTCCCCAGCCCTATTTTCATTTCTGAAATGTTTAAAAGTTTCATTAGTACACGGATAGTGGCATCATTTACAGAGTGAGAACATGTACATGGCACATCTTCTTTTGATTTCCACTTTAGGTCCTCTTCCCATTTGAAAAACATTTATTCCCTATTTCTTACTAGATACCTTTTATTTTGCTCTTTAAATTACGTATACTGTAGATTTTTTTAAATATAAAATCCAAAATGGTGTTTAAATAAAATATCTTTTGATTTTAGGTAGTAGTGATGGTTCTGAACTAAGTGAAGAGACTTCGTGGCCTGCTTTTGAAAGGTAAGAGAAATTGACCAATTGAATAGCTTGGTGTGTTATTTTATCTCTGTGAAATTATATATTATGAATTTGAAGAGGAATTTTTTTTCTATCTCTAAAGGGACTATGTAAGTTTCCTTCTGGTAGAAGAATTAAGTTGTTCATATTTCAATTTGGAATTTATGTAGTAAGAAAAATTCAAAACAATGAATTTTTGGTAACCTTATAGATACGTATATTTATTGGGTATTTTTACACATATATTTAAATTTCAAGTATATTTAACATTGCAACTTTTTTTTTTTTTTTTAATGTATCTGGTACAGGGTCTCACTACACAGCTTGAACTCGTAGTGATTCTCCTGTTTTCAGCCTCACAAGTGCTGGGATTACAGGCATGTGCCACCATGCCCGGACTTGGTGGCTGGCTCAGTGGGGCTGGCATGGCATGTGGTGCACAGGATTGAACCCCAGTCCCTTAGCACTTGCCCAGGCAGGCACTTAGTCCACTGAACTATCTTGCCAGCCCAAAATTTTAAAATAATTTTAATAAAATTTTGTTGTATTATAAAAGGGCTACATCTGTGTGGAATAAGTAATGCTATATTGATATTCACTACAAGGTCTAAGAATGTGGCCAAACAGTCAAGTGGTTTATATTGAATGTTCATTAGGATTCTTTCTTCTTTTTATCTAATTAGTTTATGCACAAAATGGAATAATTACTTTGGTCAAGAATCAAATGTTGGTGCCGGGGAGTTAGCTCAGTGGAATAAGCGCTTCCCTGGCAAGCACAAGGGCCTGAGTTCAATCCCCGGTTCTGCCAAAAAAAAGAATCAAATGTTGGGGCCAGGAAGATGACTCAGTGGAATAAGCATTTCCCTGGCAAGCACAAGGACCTGAGTTCAGTCCCTAGTTCCGCCCAAAAAAAAGAATCAAATGTCTTTAGTCTAAAAGCAGTTTTACTGACGTGATCAGAGGTAACATGAGAATCCTAATGGACAGGTTACAAAATCAACATTCAAAACCAATAGTGTTCTTGTACATCAATAATGAACCCACTGAGAAAGAAATCAGGAAAACAATTCCATTCACAATAGTTAAAATCAGCCTGACGGAAGTGAAAAATATCTATAATGAAAATCATTGAAGACGTTAGAAAATGTAGGGGCCAGATAGCTCAGTAGAATAAGCCTTTGCCTGGCAAGCGGAAGGGCCTCAGCTCAAGCCCCAGTTCTGCCACACAAAAAAAAAAAAAAGAAAAAGAAAATGTAAAGATGTTCCTTGTTCTTGGATTAGAAGAACTAATATACTAAATATGACAGTATTACCAAAGCGATCTATAAATTTAATGCAGTCTATTAAAATACCAACAACACCTTTGCCAAAACTAGAAAAAAAATAATCCTCAAGTTCATATGGAACCAAAGAAGACCCATAGGAACCAATGCAGTCCTAAGTTAAGTCACTTTTCAATAGTAAACAACTTACTATTATATTATATATTTTAATTAATTTTAAGCTGGTTAATTAGAAAATTAGATTCTTGTTCCTGATTCCTTACCAGTATGTGATTAAGCTTTTACATATAAGCCCATGTGTATTTTTAAAGTACAGTATTTTTTGGTCCTTTGTATGCTACTGATGTTCCAAGCTTTGATCTCTTCATTTGTAGGATTCTTTAAAATTTATTTGTACATAATTGCCTTTCTTCCAGTCTTTTTTCTTAATTTCCATTTGTCTAAAGTCGAAAAACCGCGGGAATGAAGAACTATATGTTCTCTGAATTTTTGCATATTATCTTTCTTTCTAGAGTATAATACCATCAGCTATTGATTGTAGAGTTCATTTTAACTTTTAGATAACAATTACTGAATAACAAAATTGTTTTTTCCACTGCTTAAATTAGAAGTGAGTGATCCATGTTGCTATTGTGTTAATCTGTTTTCGTCCCAGCAGGCTTCTTATCAAGATAGTATATATTGACACTGCCTTCACGTCTCAAAACAATGTTTTTCTTTTATCACAAATATTTTGCTTTGCAGCTAAGGGGGGAAAAGTCTAATCATGCCAAGTTAAAATCAGTGGCTCATTTTTTGTTTTGTTTTTGTTTTTGTTTTTAGAGACAATGTCTTCCTACATAGTTTAGATTGGCCTTGAACTCATTATGTAGCCCAGGCTATCCTCAGACTTACATTGATCCTTTTGCTTAAGCCTCCATAGTACTGGGATACTGTGTACTGTGTGTGCCACCACATTTGGCAAATCAGTGGATCTTAAAACATTTTGAAAATAGTTAGACATGGGTTTTCCAGCAAGATTCAGACATGAAATAATAAAAAGTAAGTGTAGAATAGGATTTAAAATATTTCACTGTCAGCCTGTGGTAATAACTCAGTGACACAAGTGCCTGCCTGGCAAGCACAAGTTCTTGAATTTGATTCCCAGTACCAAAAAAAAAATTTAAAAAGACTCACTGACTATGAATTATAAACTTGAAGATAGTACTCTGAATTTTAGCACACCATTTTGTATTATTTTCTAGAGAGACATCAAATATATTGTGGCTTAAATTGCTACAGTCATGCTTTAAGTATTGTTCATCAACACCACAATTTTTGTTTTTCCCACACAGTGAAGTATAAGTGTTTCTCTATCTTTTCCTGTTAAGTCTAATGTATCATTTGTGTAAATATCAACTCATACAGTATCATTTGGTGACCATCAGTTGACTTAGAAATAAAATAGTGCCCATATTTAATTACACAGTTTGTATCCTTTATTTTCTTTGATTTACTATAAAATTGTTTTCCTCAGCTTTAAAATTACAAGCCACATTGCTTTTAGGTGTCTTCATAGGGACATATAATAAAAGTGAATTATTTCTATAAATCTAGGCATCAAATTTAAACTCAAATGCAAGAAATAGAGTATGAACAAGGCTTTCTGAAGCATTTTTCAGAATTTTATATAATTTGGCTAAAAAATAACTTTAGTTCTTCTGGTGGGTGGATGCAAATAAATGTGTATAGTAAATGTATAGTATGTATTAAATACCTATAAATATTTTTTAAAATGTACTGCGTGCTTTAAAAAGAGCAATCACATACTGTCCTCTTACGAGATTTAGAAAGCAGTGTTGCACAACAATGATCTCGTAGTGTTCTTGGTATTGGTGATAATTGTGTGAATAAAAGTATATGTAATATATACAATTTATAATGGAATCCAACAGGAACAGATTATACCATTCTCTGGGTCCAGTGACAAGAGTGGCACGAAATGGCTATCGAAGCCACATGAAGGCCAGCAGGTACAATTCCCCTGTATTCAGGGGTCATAAAACTTCCCTCTGGTGTTGGTGATTGGCTTATACGGGTGTGGTCTGACATTTCTACTCTTTCTCAGCTAATTGGTTTTTTTTTTTAAAAAAAAATTGCCCATGGATAATTTCCTTCCATGATGTAATATAGGGATAAATTGAAGCTATTCTTCCTAATCTCAGAGCTAGCTAATTGCTAAATTATTTTATCTTTATCACAGTTTCTTTAAACGCTTTTAGGTTGGTAGCCTTTTAACTGCACAAGTCTAACACTGCTAATTATTGTATAGCCATATAAAATTCTAATTCTTAAACTACAATCAGAGCATTTTGCTAATGAGTGTACATTTGTCCTTCTTAAGCATTCTTTTCCAGTATGCCACAGATCTTGAATCTCGGCAAGTCTACTTGACTAAATAATATTTGTATACTTCAACATGTCATGAGTTATATTAACTATGGGAGAAGTAAGGATAGTACATTAATTAGAAATATGAGATTTAGTGATAATGGGAAATCAACTCAAGTACAGTAAAATAGCCAACTTTATGTCTACTTGATGGTGTCTAATCTCCTTATGTATACCTCCCTGATTATAAATAGCTCTACCCTAAAATTTCTTACTTTTAGGTTAAGTCACTTTGAAGACACCTAAATAACTAAAAAGGAATAAACTGGAAAATTTGTTTTCTTTGCTGTTATAAGGATGCTATATCTCATGTGAAATCACCAAAGAATGCCATTTTTATTAATGTGTGTTTTAATTGATTCACATAAAAAATTATTCTTGTTTTGAAGTATCGGATGTAGTATATCAAATCAGCTGTGGAAATACATTATGTTGTTACTTTGTGATCATTTTTAAAGATATATGCAGCAAAAACAAAGTCTTGAATTTGGAGGTTATTCCTTCTTTAGAGAGCTGTTAGCCATAAGCAGACACTTCTGTCATGGTTGCATTTGGAAGTCATTAAAATTTATTACCAAAAAAAGTTTTTAAAAAATGTTATTGCTTTTTTTTTCACTTATTTTAGAAGTAAGCATGAGTTTTCTTCTTATGCCTTTGTGAGCTTCTGCTATTTTCATTTTCAATGTTATATACTTAAATGCTTTTAATAGAAAGAATCCTCATCTTTCCTACCAGGACTTAAATTTTCTAGTGGGGAAAATAAAGTTGCAACAGTGATGCAACATGACATGTTAAGAAGGGAAAATTTTAATTTTTTGTGTAAATCTGTATTTTGTGAATTTTTGCATTCTTTCTAAAGTATACTTGTTCAAATATGGAACCGTGTTTTTTATCTGATGACTTTAATAACATTGTAATTAACTTTTGTGGCAGCTTATAAATTTTAGTCAATAAATCTTTAAAATTATTACTGTCCTCTTAGCTCTGAATAAACTAGCAAAGTTTTTAAATTAATAATTACATTTTATTTAAATATCTATTTAATCATTACAGTAGACAAAATTTCTTTTTTCTCCATTCCATTGTTATAGTTCTGCAGAGTCAGAAGATTTGGCTGTACATTTATATCCAGGAGCTGTTACTATTCAAGGTGTTCTCAGGAGGAAAACTTTGTTAAAAGAAGGCAAAAAGCCAACAGTAAGATTTCATTATTTTTAAACATACTTCTAAACACACACACACCACATACACACATAGTAAACAGTTGAAAAGAATCAAGATATATTATGCACTTGAAGGAATTTAAAATACCCTCCATATATTTCTTAATTTAAAGCTTTATATCAGCTAGATAGGTGTCAACTGAATCGCATGCTCTGGTTGCTTACATCAGGATACTCCTTTACTGTACATCCTTTTATCCTCTAATAAAATTCTTATGCAAAATTGCTTCTTGCGCAAAGTATATGGCTAAGTATTATAGTAATATGTTCAGGAAAAACAGAGCAACAACTTAAAAGCTGGATTCAACAAAATTTGTTTCAGTTTATTCAGATTCCTATAATGTAATTTTGTTTTCCTGTTTAAAAAATTACATATGTATTAAATGTTCTCCAGACAACTTCATCATGTGGGAAGAAGTGTGTTTAAAAAGAAGGGTAAGTTGAGCAGAAATATATGAAACCTTTGATGTATAACCACATTTAGAGCTTTGAAAATATGAGGGCTTCTTAAAATATTAAGGAGATTTTCATTTAAGCAATCTTATGCTGCTTACAATAAATCAAAGGCTCATACAATCCAGAAGCCACAATTGACCCTCCCATGAACTCAAAGGGCTGTGTCTGTTGCATTACTGTGCATGCTGTATGGCTGATGTTAAATAGAGCAATGAGTAAGACAAGACTAAGTGTCTGCCTCATGGAGATTACTTTCTAGTGAAGAAAAACACAGAGTAAACCTTTTACATGGGGTTATGGGGAGCAGAATGATCATTTGACATAAAGGTGTTTGAGCTAAGTGAAGAAAGTGACTTGGCCTTTTGAAGATTTAGGGTACAGGAGACAAGGAGTCTTGTATCTTGTGTAGTTGAAGCATTGAAAGTGGAAGAGATAAAGTCAAGAGAGTGTAGTGCTGATGGCATATTACTTGTGATATATAAGAGAAATAGTGGAAATGAAGATAACTTCTGGATTTGGAGATTGGACTAGGTGGTTGTTTCCACATTTTTTTAAATGGGTATACAAGTAAATTTTTGCTAAGTTCACTTTGACATACTTAATATTCAAGTATGTCAGTTTTGTTCTTGAAAAAGTACAGTTCCTGAGTTCACTAGAGAGATGTGGTCAGAGGTGGTGATTTGGGCATCATCAGCATACAAAGAGTGAAGTACTGAACTGGATGTAAAAAGATTATAAAGGGTATCACTGGGGGAGGAGAAAGAACTCTAGCAAGTAAAACAAAGTGACTTTCTAGAGGTCTAGCAGCTGAAGTACTTCACTAAGCTTTGTTAAAAAGTTTGACTGTGACAAAGATTTATGCTCTGGTAAGATTTCAGTGGCCAGTGACCTAGACACAAGCTATTTCAGCCTGAAAGTCAAATTAGCAAGTTTAATAGAAAATGGACGAAATAAAAGTAGAGGCAAGAATTGGAGACAAACTTGCAAGTAGTTGTGCTTTGACACAGGGACCACATGCTATGCCAGCCCCACCCCGAGTATGCTGAGCAGGCCACTGAGACGTGGTGTGGTGGCACACACCTGGAATCCCAGCAGTGGGGAGGCTGAAAACAGGAGGATCACTACAAGTCAGAGCTGCATAGTGAGACCCTGTACCAAATACATTAAAAAAAAAAAAAAAAAGTTGTACTTTGAAAGGAGCAGAAGAATTAGATTAAGGTTTGGGGGCTGTTGGGGAAAGGGAATATTACTAAGGCTCATTTGTGTAACGATAGTAGAGGGACAGACTGAGATACAATAGAGAGAGGTGTTTATAACAAAAGAAGATTAACAAAATAGGAAAATCTAGGTGGAATCAGGATTTAACTAGCCTTATAAGAAGACAGGCATGTAGATCTGCAAGCAGTTAGTTGGAGTCAGTGCTGTGAAAATGAGGTTATTCTCAGCAGAATTCATCTTTTTCTAGCAATTATGATATGAAAGGAAAACACACCAGTTTGAGATTGGTAATTGTACTTTTATCAGTAGATATAATTGTGTACTTTCTCCAGCAGTAGTCAACTACTGTGATATGGTACCAGGTAATTAGAGAGTTAGATTTGACTAGGGGTTTTATCAGAGAAGAGGGCCCTTTTTTTTGAAGGGAGTGGATGCAATGCTAGACCAGTGCCAGATGTGAGGGAAAAGGAGGGGACAAAGGAGGTGATCACAGTAGTAAATAATACTTAAACATGAAGAATTCCTAAGATCAAGAATTACCTAAACAGGTGTAGTGTATCAGCTAAAAGTGGTAAGGATGTTTGAGTTAAAGGTTTCAGAAGCGCTACAACTTCCACTCTGAGATTAAGACTTTGATGACTGACAGGAAGAGTGACACTCAGAACTAAGAAGCTAGCAACTTTTTAATAGTATATTCACATTTATGCTCTCCAGGTAACATCTTGGACAAAATATTGGGCAGCCTTGTGTGGAACACAACTTTTTTATTATGCTGCCAAGTCTCTGAAGGCTACAGAACGCAAACATGTAAGTATCTGTCCTTTCAATATGACAGTGAATTTATTTTTTATTTAGTAGATATTGGAATAACACCTACACTTCAAAGTTCTCATTTGAATACTGTTTTATTTTTTTATTTTTCTTTTTTTAATTTATGTATTTGGTACAGGATCTCACTACACAGCTCGGACTCATAGTGATCCTCCTATTTTCAGCCTCTACAGCACTGGGGTTACAGGTGTGTGCCACCTGTAATCAGGTGGACTCAGTGGCCAGCTCAGCACCCCCAGGGCAGGGCTGGCCTGGCATGCAGGAATGGAGATCAAACCCTAGTCCCATCACTTGCCAAAACAGGCACTTAGTTTGCTAAGCTATCTCACCAGCCCACCATTTTTCATTGCAAATGTCAGAACTGCTTATTAAAAATATCAGTCTTGGCATCAAGGTTTCCTCAATCCTGAGCTTCTAGTTCAAACTAGTCTTAGTTCTGAATATGTAAAATGTGAAAATTTGGGACCAACACCTAAAGTTCTTTCTTGGGGTTGGGAAGATAGCTCAGCAGTCTAACCACCTGCCCAGCAAGCACATGGACCTAGATTTGATATCTGGTACCTCACACCATGCCAGCCCCAAAACTGGGCCTGGTGGCACATGAGACAGGAAGATCACTACGAGTCTGAACTGTATGGGGACACCCTGTGTCCAATAAACAAATGAATAAAAATAAAATGTTATTTCTCTGATGTGGTAATGTTCTCAACAGTGAAGATGAATGGAAATATGCTATCTCAAAGAAGCTTCTTGATAATTCTTCTCAGGGTGGAATCTTCCTATAAATCTCTTTTCATCTTATTTTGTTTTTCTATGCTGGTGATATAATCTTTAAAAAGAAGCGGTTTCATATGTTGCATTAATAAAATCCCTTTAAGAAGAATTTTATTTCTAACTCATGCTGGAAGGAAGGAAAATTAAATGGTTTACCCCACTGAGATGAGATAGATCACTGAAGAAAAGTTCCCTTTTTCTTCTTACAAATTTCATAGATGACACTGTATGTCAGAGAAGCTATATTTTATTCTCACAATGTTAGTTAGCTCTTTAATCAAACAAAAAGTATAGAAGAGAACATTTTTGGCCTAAAAGCGAAATCCAAAATGATTATGTTGCTTTCTTTATCAGCCACTACAGCTTCTCATCCCTAAATTTCACATTGTTGACTTTTCATTAAAGTGTTAACATCTGTTTCCTTAATTAATATATAATAGGTGTTTTCAGTTTTTTTGTTTGTTTGTTTTGTATTTTTGGTTCTGGGGATTTAACTAAAGACTTTAGGCATGCTAAGCCCCAAACTCTACCACTGAGTTTATGCCCAAGCCCCTGGAGTATTTATTGTTGTTGTTAATAAAAAAGATTTTTTATTTTATACAAAACAATATAAAGTCTGCATAGTGACTTGACAGTTACCCAGGGGTTTACAGTGTGTCCATCTCAACAGCATGCTTCTGGGTTTAGGGATCCATACAAACATAGGCAGGAGCATCAGGAAAGAAGAGGCATAGAAGGAGTATATCTCAGTCCTTTCTCAAAGAAAAGGCAATAAAACATTCTGAGTCACTGGTGGAATCATATTCTTAGTGAATTTTTTGTGTATCACGATAATTATTTAGCTAGCTCCTTGCACTGAGGTAATGGTTATTCTGTCTGAATGTTTTGGTACCCTGTCTAGTTCACATAGTCAAATATAGTTTAAAAATGAAAAAATTTTCATTATAAAAAGCAACATCCACAGACCCTAGAAGGTATACTGATTCATTTTACAGAGTAGTTGTCTCCACTGCTGTGCTTACAGGGGTGGAGATAACAGAGTTAAATGTAGTAATTTTTCACATAGCTACCTTATGAAACTTATTGGGCAGATTTCAGTTAGTTTACTATTAGAAGTAGTTTTTCAAAATAAACTATTTCAGTTTTCCTTAGCTTTAAAAAAAGAGGCCCAATTAGAGGTACAATTGAATCTATCATCTAATGCATGTTAATAAGTAATGTCTTCTATTTGGCATTGCTACTTACAGATACTAATGTATACTAATATATTATACAAATATGTATTATGTTAATATATACAATATGTATTATTGCTGTTAATTATACAAGATTTCTGAGATCAGCCAGATAGCTCAGTGGACTAAAGCACCTGGTTAGGCAGAGCACAGGGACTGGGAATCAATCCCCGCAAGCCTTGCCGGCCCTGCCCCCGAGGCACGCTGAGACAGCCATTGAGACTGGGCATAGTAGTGCGCACCTATAATCCCAGCACTTGGGAGGCTGAAAACAGCAGGATCACCACAAGTCCAATCTGTAGTGAGACCCTGTAGACCCTGTACTAAATACAAAAAAAAGCACCTCATAAATATCTATATGAAATAATTTTAATGGGTTGTGAGAAAAATAAAATCGACTACCAAGAAAATGGTCTGTATTGAAACTGCTCAGAACAGGAGTCATGTAAACAGATCTGTGCATATATTCAGTATTAATTTGGGGATTTGAAACAATAGGGCACAGGATTGAAAGCAGTGATTTTGGTTTCTTATGAAATACCTGGATATTTATTTTTACCTGTCATTGATAAAAAGTTTGTATATATCCCAGATACAGTTCTGTTAGCAGTGATATATTGAGATACTTTTTCCAGTTTGTTTGAATTAACTTTTTATTTCCTTTGTGGTATCTTTTAGCATCTTTTTTTTTTTTTTTTTGGTCTTTTTGAGACAGGGTCTCACTATGCAGTTCAGGCTGGCCTTAAGCTCACTTTGTAGCTCAGGCTGGTCTCGAACTCACAACAATCCTCCTGCCTCAGCCTCCCGAGTGCTGGGATTACAAGCATGCGCCACCACGCCCGGCTCTTTTAGCATCTTTTTAGCACACTACTACATTGTTTACCAATATTTTGTATAATTTTTCTCATTTATGTTTATGCTTGAGATTAGCCTAATTTTCTTTTCTTTTATAGCAGCCTTTTCTCAAGGTTACAAAAAGACGTGTATTGACCAGTGAGATTGCTTAGTGAACTAAGTGCCTGCTTAGGCAAGTGCAGGGACTTAGACAAGCACAGGACCACAAGCTGTGCCAGCCCCACCCCCTGGGCACGCTGAGCCATTCACCGAGTCCAGGCATGGTGGCACATGCTTGTAATCCCACCACTGGGGAGGCTAAAAACAGGAGAATCACTATAAGTCTGAGCTATGTAGTAAGACCCTGTACAACCAAATACATAAAAAGAAGATATCTACCTTTTGCCACAGCAACCATCAAAGAACAGTAGCCATGGCCCTCTACTATTCCATGGCTGTGGGCCTCAGCAAGGGCCACAAGGTACTAAGAATGTGAGCAAACTGAGGCACAGCCACCGTCGTGCACGTGATCTGGAAGGTGTGCGATTTTGCCCCCTATGAGCAGTGCAACCTGAAGCTGCTCAAAGTCTCCAAGGACAAACACTCTTAAGTTCATCAAGAAAAGGGTGGGGATGCACATCCCCACCAAGAGGAAGCGTGAAGAGCTGAGCAACGTGCTGGCCACCATGAGGAAGGCAGCTGCCAAAAAGGACTGAGCCCCTCTAGAATAAAGTTTTGCAGAAGTTTTTTTTTTTTTTTAAAAAGTATATATAAAGTAATAATAACAAAAGAATAGTTGGCTATAAGAACTAACATGCATGTAAAGATATTTTTCTTTTTTTGAGAAATACAGGTAAGTATCTGATGGCCCTGATGGTTTATTAAATCATTAGGTTAAGAAAAATAAAAATATAAAATGCAGTTGTTTACTTTAAGCAGTAGCAAGGTAATTAGGAAAAAATAGTAGAAAAATGTTAGGTTCACCAAATCATGCTCTTTGGAAATATAGAATAGTACAGTTAGGATTTTATGAAGCATTAAAGCAGGGAAAGGTCTAAAAGTGGGACCTTTTAATCCCAGCACTATCTTAAAAAGGTGTATTTAGATGCATTTACTAATTAAAGGCCTCCAGTTTACCAAAACCAGCCAGAAGTCACAAATCTTCTCTCATTCAGAAAAACTGAAAGTATACTCATACTTGTACTCAGAATATTACTTTTCAGGGGCTCGGGAGATGGCTCAGTGGAATAAGCACTTCCCTGGCAAGTGCAAGGGCCTGAGTTCAACTCCCCAGTTCCACAAAAAAAAAAAAAAAAAAAAAAAAAAAGAGAATATTACTTTTCACTAATTATCGCTATTTTCATTATTTTACTCTCTCAGTTCAAATCAACATCAAATAAGAATGTGTCAGTAGTGGGATGGATGGTGATGATGGCTGATGACCCAGAACATCCAGACCTCTTCCTGCTGACCGATTCTGAAAAAGGTAAGTTGTTAGAATCCTTAGGGCTTATGATACTGTGTATCCATGATTTCTGATGAACCTAATCCTAATGGAACTAAAATACTCACCAGAAGAAGTATTTGTTTTGTTTTATCTGCTAGGACCTATTTTTGTGACATTATGTGTATTAATAAACCAGGTTTTAGAGTTTTATTTTAATACATTGGAATAAGATTGAAGGTTAAAAGGACAACTAAATGGGAAAGGGATAAGCAGGGAGGGAAGGAAGTTGAGAATAATAGCCCATTGTTGCTTTAAAATCTTAGAAGCTGCTCTTCCATCAATTGTGTAACTTGACACCATTTTCTACATTAAAATACTTTCCATGCAGTACATAGATACTCTGGTGAATCCACCAACCGACCACCTATCAACACAGTGGCCAGACTCCACAAAGTTTGTGAAGTTAGTGAGAAAACTGCACAGTAAGATGTTAAAGAATCACATCCTGCCTATGACTGCAGGATCTATCAAAAAGATCGCTGTGATTCTGCTCTTCCTTAGCAACCACTAGCTATTGACAAGCTCCAAAAGAGGCCAGAAAGGAAATTCTGTCACACTTGCGTAGGATTCCCCACGACAACACATAAGTGAAGTGCTATGTTTATTACATTTTGTTAACTTCACATTGTCTTTTGACCTTTGTTTATGTAGATGCTCGTTTGATAAAGTCTTTACCTACACCATTATCTTCAAGAGTTTTACCTATTCTGTTTTCCAAGCAGATTTGTTTCTGTTTTAATATTTAGATCTTTGATCCATTTCGAATCTAGTGCATGGTGAAAGATAGGGGTCCAGTTTTAATCTTTGGCATGTGCAGAGCCAGTTTACCCAAAACCACTTATTAAAAAGACTTTCTTCCAGTGTATGTGTTTGGATCCTTTGTTAAAGACAGGATGGCTAAGTATGTGTGGAGTTATTTCTGTGGCTTCTAGTCATTCCATTGATCTTTGGGTCTGATTTTTTTGCCAGTTCCATGCTGTTCTTATCACAGTAGCTTTATAGTGTAATTCCAAGTCAGGGATTGTAATGTACTCTCCCCTCCCTTTGTTGACCAGAATTGCCTCTGCTATTCCAGGTCTCTTCTGGTTCCAAAAGAATTGTAGCATTCTTTTCTCTAATTCTGTGAGATATGCTATTGGAATTTTAATTATAATTGCATTAAATCTGTTTGTCAATTTTGAAAGTATGGCTACTGTTACTATATTGGTTCTTCTTACCCAAGAGCAAGGGATATCTTTCCATTTTCTGATATCCTCTTCAGTTTCCTTTTTCACAGTATTGTAGTTTTAAATGTAGAAGTCTTCTACATTCTTTGTTAGATTTATTCCTAGGTATTTCTCCTTTTTGGACAGAGGGGATGCTATTGTGAAAGGTGTTGCTTCCCTAATTTCTCTCTGGGAGCTAATTTTTTCATGTACAGAAAAGCTATTGATTTTTTTTCCCCTTGTATTTAGGACAGGGTCTACAAGGCCTCACTACATAGATGGAACTGGTAGTGATTCTCCTGTTTTCAGCCTCCTGAGTGCTGGGATTACAGGCGTGCGCCACCACACCCAGCTTCAATTGCCATCTCAATGTGTCCTACGGGCAGGGCCCCCATCAATTGCACTATGCCTAATCAAGTGCAGAACTATCAGGCCAGCCCGTAGGGAGAAGGTTGACTTTTGCGTGCTGAGTTTCTATCCAGTTAGACTACTGAATTTACTTAATAAATCTAGCAGGCTTTTTGTAAGTGGAATTTTTAGGGTCCTGCATATATATAGCGTGTCATATCAAATACTACATTTATTTGTGTTCTATGAGCCATTCTATGCTCTGTTTTGGAGAACATCCCATTTAAGAAGAATGTGTATTCTGATGTTCTGTGGTAGAATATTTTGTAGATATCTATAAAGTCCATTTGTTTAAAAGTTTAGTTCACTTCTAATATCTCATTGTTTTTTGTCTAGTTGATATTATTGAGGTACTGAGAGCCCCCAATACAATTGTATGAGTGCCATCTGATTTTTTTTGCTTTATTTTATTTTATTTTTAACTTATTTTTATTATTTTTTACATATAATTATAATTTTTTCCAATAAATTAATACAGTGCAAACTTTTCATAATGTTTTGGTATCGTACAAGGTGCATACATGATATTATACTTACAGACATTATTATAGCCTCTGTCTCATATCAGTAAATTACGAGAGTGTAGCTGTTATATTTTTATACCTGAATTATATTACAGATTAAATAATTAATACTTTCTACCTTGTTATTTTCCTAGTGGTTGTCTAGAGTACTAGATGCTGACATAAATATCTTGTACAACCACTATTAGTACAAATCTTGCTTCTCATAGAATTATGCAGAAGCACGGCATATTTATCCTAACTGTACTGTTTATACACAAACATCACGATTCTTCCTTTCTATACCACTTTTTTTGTCTAGCCCTGTCACAGATGGGTACTCCATTGTCATTAAACCAATTTAGGTGCCTGAACTCGGCGACACAATCCAACACAGTCCAGCATTCCGCAATAATAGTGAGTTATTTGAAGAAGTTGTTGACTGTAGCCATTTACCGCTCAACTTATTATTATGGCCCTGCATTGTATACCTCATTTTTATACTTTTCTGCTGGATGGTTAAGACTCAGATAGAGCAAGACCTATATAGCAAAACATGTAGTTTTTGTTTCTGATGAGGTTAGTGAAGTGCCCTCAGAGTTTATCTTGTAATCCTGTACCTTACTCTGTAGATCCTTTGTCTGTGTCCTCCATGTGGATGACTCACAGCCAATGCTTGACCAGTTTGCTCTCTGTGAGAGCCTGAGAGGTTTTCTCTCCATGTGACTCTTCCCAGGTACAGTATAGATCATTGATCTCCTTGCTCTGTGGCTCCGTAATCTCGTTGTTCAGAAAATTTGGGGCACAACTGAGTTTCATGATGTTATGCTACAGCTTCACCTATGTCCTGAGTCTTCACTGACCTTGAAAGGCTAGGGCCAAAATGTTGGCTGGCCTTGTGGCTCTTCTCTTTCTTCAGTTTTGATCTATGAACTTAGATTGTTAACCATCCAGAAGAAAGGCTGATTAGTACCCTGTAGCATATGCCGTTCAGTTTCCCCTATCTGACCCAATTCTTTTTAGTTGTTGTTGTACATTTCTATTTGTATTTCTTCTTTTCACTTCTTATACTAGGGAGACTATATTATATTTGCACATGTGTGTCTGGTTTATTTCACTTACGAGTATATGTTCAAGTGGCATCCACTTCAACATAAATGCTTCAAGTTTATCACTCTTAATAGCCGAATAATACTCCATTACATAGAAATACCACATCTTTTTCAACCATTCCTCATGTGATGAACATCTTGGTTGTTTCCAAGACTTTGCTGTCACAAATTGTGCTGCTATGAACATAAGTACACATATATCACTATGATATAATGTTTTCAGTTCCTCTGGGAACATTCCCAGTAGGGGGATAGCTGGCTTGAATGGGATTTCCAGTCCTACTCTTTTGAGGAGTCTCCACACTGATCTCCACAACGGTTGTACCAGTCTACATTCCCACCAGCAGTGGAGAAGTGTTCCCTTTTCCCCACAACCTCTCCAACATTTGTTGTTGGTTGATTTCCTTATGATAGCCATTCTTTCTGGAGTGAGATGGTATCTCAGTGTTGTTTTTATTTGCATTTCACGGATGGCTAGCAATGTGGAGCATTTTCTCATATATTTATTTGCTTCTTTAATTTCGTCCTCTCAGAAGTGTGTATTCATCTCAGATGCCCATTTCTGAATTGGGTCTTTAAATTTGAGAGCCCTGTTATATCTTAGTACTTTATATATTCTAGATAGCAGACCTTTGTCTGATTGCTTATTAGTTAGGAATTTCTTCAAAATTTGTGGGTTGTCTTTTCACTCTGTTGACAATTTCTTTTGATGTGCAGAAACTCAAGAGTTGATCCCAGTTGTTGATTCTTTCAATTTGCTGTGCAAATATATGTTCATGAACTCTTTACCTACTGTCTTCAAGAGTTCCTCTACTTTCTCTACCAAGAGATTGAGTGTTTCTGTTTTAATGTTTAGATCTTTAATCAACTTTGACTTTAGCTTAGTGCACGGTGATAGAGCTGGGTCAAGTTTTAGTTTTCAGCATGTAGAAAGCCAGGTTTTCCAGCACCATTTGTTAAAGAGGCTATGTTTCTTCCAGTATGTTTGGCCCCTTTGTCGAAGATCAGATGGCTGAGTGTGTTCATAGATGCTTCTGTGTCTTCTAATCTATACCATTGATCCTCAGGTCTATTTTGTTGCCAATAGCATGTTGATTTTATCACAGTGGCTTTGTAGTATAATTTCAAGTCAGGAATTGTGATGCCTCCTGTTTTGTCTTTATTGGCCAAGATTGCCTTTGCTGCTCTAGGTTGTTTGTGGTTCCAAATAAATTTGAGGAACGATTTCTCTAGGTCTGGCAGGTAAGTTGGTAGCAGTTTGTTAAGGATTACATTAAATCTGTACAGCAATTTTGGGAGTATGGCCATCTTCACGATGTTGGTTCTTCCTATCCAGGAGCATGGAGTATTTTTCCATTTTCTGAAATCCTCTATAATCTCTTTTCTTAGGGTGTTGTAATTTTCTGTGGAAAGATCTTTGTCTTCCTTGGTTAAGTGAATTCCAAGGTATTTCATTTTCCGCAGTGCTATTGTAAAAGGTATTATTTCTATTGTTTCCCTTTCAGTGTGCTTGTTATCTGTGTAGAGGAATGCTATTGACTTTTGAGTATTGACTTTGTATCCTGCTATGCTACTGAATTTCTGCATCAGTTCTAGTAGTGTCTTGGTGGAATTTTTGGGTTCATCCAAGTAAAGTATCATGTCATCTGCAAATAGTGATAATTTAACTTTTTCTTTTCCTATTCTTATTCCCTTCATTCCTCCCTCTTTTGTAATGGCTGTTGCTAAGGATTCCAAGACTATATTGAATAGGAGGGGTGATAGAGGACATCCTTGTCTTGTACCTGATTTAAGAGTAAAAGATTTCAGTTTTTCCCCATTTAGCTTTTGGGTTGTCATAGATGGCTTTTATGAAGTTAAGATAGAGTCTATCTATTCCAATTTTCTGTAGGACCTTGAACATGAATGAGTGTTGGACTTTGTCAAAGGCTTTCTCTGCATCAATTGAGATGATCATGTGGTTTTTAGATTTCAGTCTATTAATATAGTGTATTACATTTATAGATTTTCGAATATTGAACCATCCTTGCATCCCTGGGATGAATCCTACCTGGTCATGGTGTATGATC
>PVKA01007094.1:0-30342 GCA_004027165.1 Ctenomys sociabilis
GGTGGAGGTGGTGGTCGTGGTCGTGGTGGCAGTAGTGGAGGTGGTGGTGGTGGTGGCCAGGAGAGGAGAGAGAAGAGGAAGTTGAGGACTGAGCATGATGCATTTGGGTTATATATGGTAAAGGATTCAAAGCTACAGCTATGCAGGATGAATAAATCTAGAGATCTAATGTGCAGCATGGCGAGGACTGTTAATAATAGTGTGCCTGTATCAGAGGTTCACATACTCAGCACCATACTTTTAGAAAGGTGACAGTGTAAGAGAGGATGGAGGTATTAGTTGGCTTGACTAGAGTAACTATTTCATTATGTGCTTCACAACACCGTGTGAATACCTTAAATGTGTATATTATTCAATAAAATAAAGACATTAGAAAAAGAATAAAATCTCACATTCTCTTTCACATGCAATTGGCCTTTTTACTCTTTTGTACTAAAATAGTGCTTTGAGAAAATATGTTCTAAAAATATATGGGCTTTTTTATGTATTTATTACAGGTTCTATAGGGCCTCACTACACAGATGAGACTTGTGATTCTCCTGTTTTCAGTCTGAGAATTACAGGCACTCACCACCATGCCTAGTCTCATTTGCCATCTCAGCATACCCCTGGGTTGGCCTAAGCACGTAGTTTAATCTGCTGAGCTATATGGCTGGCCCTAAAAAGACTTATAGTAACTCTTTTGTTGTTGTTGTTGTTGTTTGTTTGGGTAGAACCAAGGATTGAACACAGGCCCTCTTGCTTGCAAAGCAAGAGCTTATTCTACTGAGCCATCTCCCTAGCCCTTTTTATTAACTCTTATTCACAGAGCTGAACAAAGTCAATTTCCAGGGCAGAACTGCTGCCTCCTACAGAAATTCAATCTTATTTCAATTTTTAAAGAGTGATTCTACTGAGCACTAAGCTGTTGAATCACCATTGCATGTGTTTTCTTCATGGCTTTCAGGCTGCATGCTAAAATGCCTTCTGGACTGAGGTTTTGGTTACCTGCAGTGACAACCGCCAAGACAGCAGCCTCTTGTCTCCAAGGGGTGCTCCTGGGACTGGCTACTCCTGACCTGCTCCACACGCACAACCTGTATGGAGAGGGAAAGAGTTAACCCCTTGGGATTTGTCTGGTTGTCTAGCTCATGGACATCATGTTTGGAATGCAAAACTATCAATTCCTACTCCTGGTTGCCCACTCAAAAGGCTTTGAAATGCAACTTTGTTTCTTAGGCTTGAGGTTTCTCCATCTTTTATGAAGGAGGTGATGGGTAATCCCGACCTACAGAAATTAATTAGTATAAAAAATTCACTGTAAGGCTTCCTGTGAGCATCATTACAATTCATCTCCATAGGAGTCATTTGCTTATTGCCTTTCTTGCCAATAAAAATTAAAATAGCTAGTTACTAGTTACAGGTTATTAACCCATTTCAGTCTCTGTGACAATGTAGAGGAATGTGTCTGGGACATCATGACCCTGATCCTGATGATCCATTCTGTCTTCCTGGATAAAAACAAATTATATAATGTTCTTGAGCCTAACACAAAAAATACACAGATGACAAAAATAGGCTAGCCAGCCCTCTTAAAACTGTCCAGAAATGAAATAGTTGGGTGACAGGCTCTTCATTACCTCTCTAAGTATCTCTGAAGGAAGTTGCAGAATTACCAGGGAGGGCAAGACACCTGCCCTACCAGGAAACCTTAGTCCCACTGCGGGTGAGCTGCACGTGGCTTAGCATGCCTGAGCAGGTCGTTTATGCACACTCAATCCTATTCATAAATTGAAGCATTAATTACTCTGACTCCTAAATACAACCTTGACCAGTGGGAACTGCTTCGGACCCCCCCTTGAACTTGAAAATATACTGAACATTTTTGTCAGTGTCTTGTCATTTTTCTGAGGTACGCCATAATCAAAATTTATAAAGCTCTTTTCTAGGTGAATATTATTTGTACATGTGTGAAATACTCCTGTGCCAGATGTAAATGAAATGTGAGATGTGGGTGACCCTGTGAGTTTGTCCATTCTGTACAGGCATAAATAGTAAAGGAGAAAATCTGGGAAATACAAAATATAACAAAGGTATAAACCATTAAACACTGTTTACTATTTAATTTGTATTTACTATTCCTAGCTCATTACTACTTTCACCCTAGGGTTTCTGGAGAATGAGTTAAGGTATAATCTATCTTCCACATGAATTTTTGTTTTATATGGGTGTTTTTGTGATGGGTGGCTTCTTTGTTTTTGTTTAATTGGGATTTTTGAGACAGGGTCTTGCTATGTAACCAAGGCTGGCCTTAAACTCTCAGTGATCTTGAGATCCCTTGAGGCCTGCCTTGGCCTCTTGAGTGTTGATAATACAGTGAGTGAGCCAGCGCTTTGTTTCAGTACACAGACATGTAGAGAAGGTGGGCAGGGCCACCATTTTATCTCAAGCAGTAGAATCATCCCTGCCACAGTCTCAGTGGACTGCCAGCAAGTGGGAAGCAGACTGAAGGTAATCCTGCTGAAGTCGGTGCTGGGACCACCCAGACTCCACTCCAGTGGTCACTGGGGCCCAACAACACAGGCAGGCAGGCAGCCTTGACATGACATGGGACAAGGGCAGTGCCCCTGCCCTGCAACCAGCAGGTGAAAGGAGCCAGTGGTATGAAACCGGAAGCTGCAAGCCTGGAGGGAGCCAACTGTACACAGGTCCAGGAGCTCGGCTCTCCCTCCTCAAAGGCATTACAGCAACTGGGAAAGAGCCACAGAGTTAAATCCAAAACATTGTCAGCTGAAGGCCAGTCACAGCCCCACCTCCTGAGGCCAAAGTGAGCCCCACACCGGTCCACTGCAACTTCATGGGGTTACACAGAATATTTCTTGAACCCAACTTGAGTACCAGCATGGAACTGTGGAGACCTGAGAAATTTTTCTGTTTTTCTTTTTCTTTGTTTTTTTTGAGTGGTTTTCTACTTTCAGTTTTATTGGGATTTTTGTTTTATTTTGTGTTTTTATTATTTAGAATTCTAACTTTCACTTAGTCTTCTTTCTTCCCTCAACTATCTCTCTTAATTTTGTATTTTCATGTGAATGAACACAGTCTCTTCTTTCTGGTATGTTGCAGTACTCTTTTGCTGTTTCTTTCATTCTTTCTTTCTTGCGGTCTGCTCCAGTTTTGTCAACCTTGGGTGATCATTTTTTGCCTTACAACCTTGCTTGTACAAATTTCTCTTCATGAATCTCTACTTGGTTCTTTATTCATCTTAAATATCCATCAAACAGGATAAAATTAGTATATCAAGGTGGAAATCATTGCATACAAATTCCTGGCACATGATAAATTTTGTCATGTAACTATAAATTTAGTTTTATGGTTCACCAAATTAATAGTTACCAAATTAAAAGTTCCTACAATTTATGAGTGGATATGCTATGCTTGAAGCTATTGTTAATGCTAATTGTTTTACATTAGCCAGGACGCCATACATGTTATAATCAGATTCTGTCACTCATATGACAAAATAGATGGTGATTTTTCATTCTCAGTAAATTGGGAAGACAGGTTTGGGGGATAGAAACAAAGACTAAGAATCACCTACACCAAGAACACAGCTCTGAGGAACGCACATTTCTTAGAGAAGCCATGATATTAGCTATAAAGCTATTTGCCATAAGAAATCTACAAATGACAACACAGAAAAAAAACAAAATACAAAATAGATTCCAGCACTGGGGATACAGAAAACATGAGAATCATTGTAAGTCCAAGCTGCACAGCTAGACCGTGTACCATACACACTGAGAAACAAATACAAAGTAAAAAATGACAAGATACTGAAGTAAAATGCAATCCCAGAGTCCCACCAACCCAACACAACTCCAGAGCACAAGAAGATAGAAGGAATTGGAATCCACAAATTGGAACTTTAAAAAGATAACTCAGGGGCTGGGGAGATGGCTCAGTGGAACAAGTGCTTCCCTGGCAAGCACAAGGGCCTGAGTTCAATCCCCAGTTCCGCCAAAAAAAAAAAAAAAAAAAAAAAAAAGATAACTCAGTAGAATAAGTGTTTGCCTGGCAAGCCCAGGGGCCTGAGTTCATGATATCACAAAAAAGAAAAGTGGGGGGCCAGGGAGACAGCTCAGTGGAATAAGCGCTTCCCTGCCAAGCACAAGGGCCTGAATTCAATCCCCAGTTCTAAAAAAAAAAAAAAAAAGAAGAAGAAAAAGAAAAAAAGAAAGAAAAGAAAATTCCATTGAAATGGGGCTGGTGAAGTAACTCAGCTGCCTAAAGTGCCTGCTTAGGCAAAGTGTGGGGACCATGGAGCTGGTCATAAAAAGTAAAAATATTCCATTGAAAGTATATGGAACAGATTGAACAAAGGTCAAAATATCACGTCTAGAAGAAAGAATTACGTTGGGTGATCATAAAAAGAAAGATATTTAAAACATAGCAAGGGACCATGAAGAAATCAATGCAACAGCTGCAAGACAAAGCAAAATAGAGCAATATAGACTTATTATAGTCAATAAGAAAGCTGGAGATAATGCAAGCACAATAAAAAATTATTTTCATAAATAATGGCAGAAACATGGATAAAAACTTAACTACAAACAAAAGAGGTATATTTAACTCCAAATAGCCATGACAAAAATTAGTCTGTATCGAGATGTAATAATCTTGATTCCACAAGTTCAGCACTTGAACAAAATATTAAAAGTGGGTTAAGAAAAGAAACGCATTGCTTACGATGGAAAACCCATCAAAAATGATAGCAGCACAAACCTTCAGGTCAAGGAGAGCTTGCACTGAAGTATTTCAAACCCTAAAAGAAAACAATACCCAACCCAGTTTTATATAATCTACAAAACTATCTTTCAAAATTGAAGGAAAAATAAGATACTTCCATGTTGATAAATGAACTGAATAATTTCATAATAACCACAACAGTTCTCCAAAATTCCCTGAAGGATATTTTTTTAAAAAGGTAAGGAGGATTACAGTTTCCAAGAACACTAGTAGAAAGAGCTGTTAGGTAAGGCCAGCAACTAAACGGAGAAAGACAGAATATCAGCACAGCAAATCAACTATGAAAAAGAACACCAGGATAATCACCAATATATATCAGTTTTAACCACAAATTTAAATGATCTCAATACACCAATCAAAAGAAACAGACCAGTGGAGGAGGTCAAGAAGCAAGATTTGTCAGGGAAATAGTCTGTCGTGTAAGCACCTGCCTGGCAGGCACAGAGTCCTGAGTTTGATCCCTGGTGCTGAAAAAAAAAAAAAGATCCAACAATATGCTGCAATAAAAAACACATTTCACTCAAAAGGGAATTCACAGACTGAATGTCAAAGGATGGAATGTCACACTCCATGTGAGAGGAACCCAGAAAAAAAGCAAGAGTAGCTATTCTCTTTGTCAACAATATGAACAAGAAGCCTAATTTTTAAAAAAGATAAAAAAGAACACTACCATTTGCTAAGGGAAAATTCCAAGAAGGAGATAACAGTCATCTATATATGTACCAAATACCGGTGCACCTTACTAAATAAAATGCATATTAGCAGACATGAAAAATCAAGTAAGAGCCTGCCAAATAGCTCAGCAGATTAAGTACCTGTTTAGGCAGATTCAGAGGCCGGGGGTGAGCTCCCCAGCCTGCCGTGCTGGCCGCACCCCCAGGGCATGCTGAGACAGCCATTGAGATTGGGTGTGGCGGTGTGCCCCCATAATCCAAGCATCTGGGAGGCTGTAAGCAGGAGGATCACTATGAGTCTGATCTATGTAGTGAGACCCTACATACCCTGGACTAAATACAAAAAAAGAAAAAAAGAGAAAAAGCAAATAAGCATTAACCCAGTTGTAATGGGTGGAACTTAATATTCCACTGCCAAAAATAGACAGATGAACTAGACAAAAAAAAAAAAACAGAAAAGAAATATAAGAATCAAACCAAAGCTGTGAACAACAGATTAATAGATGTTTAGTGTCCACCTCACAATGTCAGAATATATATTCTTCTCAGTTACACTCATCAGAAGCACATGGATTATTCTCCAAACTAGACTTTATAGAAGCCTATAGAACATTACTAAGTAAATGCAAATGACCTGAAATTATCCTATGCATATTATCTAAGCATAATACAATGAAATTTGAAATCGACAGCAAAAGAAACTACATAAACAACTAAAAATTAAATAACACTCTGCTGAACAGCCAATGGGTCACAGATGAAATTAAAGAAACTAAGCAATATCTACAGTTGAATAATGTATATACAATGTAGCAGAGATCATGGGACAGGATGAAAGCAGTCCCAAGAGAGAAATTTATGGCACTGAATTCTCACATTATAAAAACAGAATGAGTTTAAATAAACAGTTTAACATTGAAATTCAAACTTTTATAAGAAGAGTAACAAATCAAACCCAAAGATTATACAAGGGAAGAAGTTATAAAGCTAAAAGCAGAGATCAATGCAACTGACACAAAGAAAACAATAGAAAGAATCAATGAATCAAAGAGTTGCTTCTTTGAAATATTGAATAGTATTGATATATTCTTAGCCAACCTCATCAAAAAGAAGAAACAAAACACTCAAATTCATGCAATTAGAAATAAAAAAGGGTATTATCACAACAGGTCTCGTGGAAATCTAGAAGCTCATCATATCTGCTTTGAAAACAAGATGGAAAACACAAGAAATGGACAGATTCCTAAATACATATGAATTGCAAGAAACGGAATCAAGAAGATATAAAAATTCTAAATAACCCGGTTTCAGTCAACAAAATTGAAAATATAATAAAAAAACTTAGCAGCAAAGAAAAGTCCATGTTCAAATGGACTCACTGTTGAATTCTACAAGAAATTTAGAGATCTAATGTCATAATTATGAGGCTCTTTAATGAAATTGAAAGTGAAGCAATACATCCAAATTCATTCGTAAAACAAGTATTACCTTGATACCAAAACTAGAGAAGGATGTAACTACGAAGAAGAACACCAGGCTAATCACTCTAGTGACCATACAATCAAAAATTTTCAATAAGATACTGGTAACAGAATTCAACAAATCAAGATTATTCACCATGACAAAGTGGGATTAATCCTAGGGGTTCAGGGAAGACTCAACATACCAGTAAATATAATACACCACATCAATGCAGCCAAAGACAAAAATCGCACGATCATCTCAATAGATGCACAAGAAGCATTTGACAAAATCTAAAACACGCTCAAGATGAACAAGAAACCTATAGAAAATTGTAATACATGGTCTTTATCTCAATATGATAAAAGTCACTTATGACATACCAACAGCCAACATCATACTAAACTGACAAAAACTGAAAGCTTTCAACTCTAAAATTAGGAACAAGACAAAAAAA
The DNA here is from genome assembly GCA_004027165.1 of Ctenomys sociabilis. NCBI lineage: Eukaryota > Metazoa > Chordata > Mammalia > Rodentia > Ctenomyidae > Ctenomys > Ctenomys sociabilis. Next base: position 7,378 of record PVKA01007094.1, read on the forward strand.
TTCACTTTCACTCCTCTTATATACACAGTTCTGAAAGCATGAACCCGAACAACTATACAATGACAAAAATAAAAGGAATAAGGATAAGAAACAAAGAAGTTAAATTATTGTTATTTATGGGTGACATGGTACTCTACTTAGACAGCCCCCAAAACACCAAAAGACTTCTAGATTTAATAATCAAATTCAGTAGCACACCTGAGTACAAAGTCAACATTCAAAAATCAATAGCCAAGAGAGAAATTAGGAAAAGTATGTCCTTCACAATAGCATCCAAAAAGAATGAAATAGTATACAGTGAAAATTATAGTACTCAGAAAAAGGAGTCCCATTTAATTCACCTATTCTGGGCATCTTCTTGGAAGAATTAAAAACATCATTCTTGAGGGCTGAGGAGATAGCTGAGTACAATAAGTGCTTGCCTGGCAAGCGCAAGGGCTTGAGTTCAATTCTCAGTTCCACAAAAATAAAAATAAAAACATCATGCTACAGAGATATATGAACACTCATATATGAACAGCAATACAATTTTTGATAGCTGAGTATTAGAAACAAACCAAATGCCCATCAACCCAGGAAGAGATAAAAAAGGTATGTGCAGTTGGGAGTTACACAGTAGAGCACTACCCAACCATAAGGAAAGATAAATTTGACATATGCCTTGCTAAATGGGTGCCAATTGAGGCCATACTCTTAAGGGAAATTAGATCAGTCATTCATGTAAATGTCGCATTGTTTCTCTGGGGTGAGAAACTGACAGTGTATAATAGGTATTGTAGGGATTAGGTATATAATAGGTGTTGCAAAATAGAAAGAGATGGTTCAACAGAGGTGGACACTAGGGAAGGAGGAATGGGAATTGAAGGAAGGGAAAAGAGAAAAGTGATGCAAGAAGGATAAAGTGAAAACACAGCTTTGTAAGTAAAGAAAGGAAGGAGTTGAAGGCAGAGGATGGTCCTGGAGAAAGAAAGAAGAATAAAGTTGTATCATATACAAGTACAAATTCCCTAAGGTGAATATGATCATTATTTACATTTCAATTGTACCAATAAACTTTTTTAAAAACTAACTTTCATTGGTAAACTTAACCTATCTCTTTGTCTTTTAATACAATTGATAGAATGGGAGAGCAAAGTGTCTCTTTGTAGGTATCTTCCCGCATCTCAAGCCCTGTTGCTAATCTTAGACAAGCCCTGGGGACAGGGAGATGGCTTAGTGGAATAAGTGCTTCCCTGGCAAGTGCAAGCGAGGGCCTGAGTTCAAACCTCAGCTCTGCACAAAAAAAGAAGAAAAAAAGCCCTGATGAGTCTAATTAGTATATTAAAAAATTCAGTAGGTTTGCAGAATTGTCCTACATGTTACACAAGATGTCAACATAAGAGGAAGCATCAGTGAGAGGTATATGGCAATTCTCTATCCTATTTTTGCAACTTCTCTGTGAGTATAAGATTAATTCAAAATTAAAAGTTTTTTTTTAATTAGGTAAATCAAAACTTCTGAGAAAAGTGAATAACTTAAAAATAAATCAATCATTGCATTTGTTCCAGACACAGAAAGAAGTTTCTGTGTGACAGATTCTTTTCAGGGTCAAAATAAGGCTTTTTGACTGGTAATTCCGTGAACATATTGAAATGATAATTTCTAGAAAATGTGTCTTTTCTTTTAGTACAAACAAAGCTATTTTTAGACAATTTAACTAAAAGGCAAAAGACAAGAAATATGTTCCACTCCACCTGGTTTGCTTCACTAGGAAAGTGGTTACATGCATCACTGTTCACAGCATAGTACAAACTCAGATGTCAGAGGAACCTGATTTACTGTGTTTCTCCAGTTTCATACAGCGGGGACCTAAAATAGCTCAATGGCTATAATTCACCTTGCAACTTATTCAGAGAAAAATGGAAACAAATTAAAATCTTACATGAAACAGGTATGACAGTGTGAATAGTTAGACAGTGAAGTTGTACAACATTACCAGCTTTAAATTGCACAATCTTAACTGCTAAGTTGTACAACTTCACTGTCTATTCTACTTGAATTCCTGAAATTTTCTGGACTTTGATTTCCTTGTTGAAAAAGCAGGGTAATAAAGAATATCCATCTCCCAGAACTGTGCTATGGATTAAGTGATACAATTCATGAAACATGTCTGAAGCTCCAGCTGGAGTTTTTGCAATCACAGCAATCATAGTTTGTCCTCAGACTCCATGCATTTATTAAACAGAGAATCGGTTGCCAGAGTTCCCAAGGGGCCTCAGGGAGGCTAATTGTGTACATAACCCACTGTTGCATGAGATTGCCTCAAAAGTTAGTGCCTTTAAACAATGATAATTTATTACCCTGGTTTCTGCGGATCATGAATCTGAAAATAAACTAGCATAAGATTTTTCATGAGTTGGTGGTTAACATGTCTGCTGGGGCTGCAGTCATGACTTGTCCATTGGTGGCTAGTGATTGGCAGGAGGTTTTAGTGCCTTGACCCCTGCCTCTGTCACTTTCTCCTCCCAGGATGAAATACCCTGTACCCAGAGATTAGAGGATGCGGGGTTTGTTTGGACTCCTGCATCTCAGTCTGGTTCCACAGCAGAACTGCATGGTGGAAGGGCCTGGGTGGAGAACAGCTGCTCACCATTTGGGAGCCAGAAGCAGAGAGCAAAGGAGGAGCTAGGGACAAGGACGTGCTCTCTACATCACAAGCCCAGGAACACCTCTGCTGACAGCACATTTAGCTCTTATTCTTCAGCAAATACAACCATGGAAGAATACAGCAAGTCCAAGATCTAATCACCTGCCAAAAGTTCCACTCTGAATACATGAACATCTGGGCAATACACTAAAATTAAACCATAACAACAATGCTATGGTTTGTGTCTTTTTGTCACCCAAAAATACTCATGCAGTCGTGTGGCAGACTTCTAGAGTTTGTGATTAACTTATGATTCACTGGGATTATAGGTGTGAATGCTGCTGGGATTATGGATGTGAGTCCTGCACCCAGCCTGGGGCAGATGGCCTGAAGGCAACGTGAGGGAGACAGACCTGCTCTCTGTTGCCACTGTTGCTGCTACTCCTCCCGTCTGCTCTTGCCATTCTGCTCTCTTCTGCTAGCATGAACTCTCTGCCCTGTGCCACTCGGCTTTGGAGCCAGCTGACTATGGACCGAAACCTCCAGCAACTGTGAGCTAAATAAACTTAACCTTTATTCATTTTGGGTGTTAAGTATTTGTCCCCGGAATGAGAGAAGATTAACTAAGACAGTATTTGGTACCAGAGAGTGGGGTCAATGGTGTGGCTAAACCTGACTATGTAGATTACAGGGTTTTCAGAATGGCTTATGGCAATAGATAAGAAAGTTTCGGAGATGTTACCTACAAGAGAAGTGTTGGAACAGCTTCAGCTGTTATGTCTGAGAGATTCTGGTCAGAGCTCAGACCAGAAGGCTGATAGCCTGCCTGTAAAGACCAGGCTGAGGAGGTTTCTCCTGGGAAGGACTGCATTGGTTATTTGACTCTGCATGGTTTGTGTTACCGCATGACAGAAAGTTTGTCTGCATTTTGCTTGTATCCAGAAACTTTGCCTGAGACTGAGATTAAGCATGATGGACTGGTTAATCTTTCAAAACAAATCTCAAAGCAGCCAAATATTGTAGTATGGCTGTTGTTTGGGGACTTTTAGTCAGATTTTTGTTGAGAATCAAGAGCAAAGACACCAGCAGGATAATTTAAAATGTTGTGAGTTTGGCGAGAAAAGAAGCTCCAATAAAGCTGTGGAATGCAAAGATGGTGCTGAGAGGATCTCCATTGCAGGAAGGAACAAGAGAAGCACCAAGATGGCCTGAGGGCATCACAGGAGGCAGCAGGTCTCACCCTTTGTAGCGTCAGAATCACAAGGGCCAGGGACTCTGCCTGAGGGGAAAGCTGAAGAGCCCGATGTTGGAGAGCCCCAATTTCCAGAATGGTGGCAAATGACCACACTAGGTTCTAGAATGGCACCAGCATAGAGAAACTGTTCCTGGCAATTAGGCTCAGAGTGCTTAGCAATCCAGGCATTTGTCTCCTACAGCCAAGAAAGAGTAAAGCCTGGTTACTTCTCCAGCTGACAGCAGACCTTGGCATCATCCACATGGCACTGGATTTTAGGCACATTCAGAATGCAGGAGTTTTGAGATAAGGAAGGCTTTCACCTAGATTTCAGAAGAAGGCCTGCGAGACCAGGCAGTGTGCCCCTGAGAGGGTAGTGTGTAAAGTTGTGAGTGAGAAGCCTATTCAGTGGAAATCCCAGAAGTTTGGAAAAGCCAGGAACATGGATCATCTATGAGAAACTGCAAAGAGGGAGCGAAGCCAGCCTAAGCAAGAATCCATGAGAGCTACCACTGAGAGTGCCATAGAAGTGGAACCACATGGAGCGAACAATTTTCCTCAGATTGCTTCAAATATTCCACATGGAGCTACAGGACTTAATATTGGCCCTTCTGGACTTTAGACTTGCTTTGGTCCATTGCTTGGTATCTTTCTGTGTATAGGTTTTGGAATCATAATGGTTATCTCGTGTCCTAGAATGTTGGAAGTATTACACTTTTCTTTTACACAGAGGCTCACAATGAAGAGTTTGCCTTGGATCTTACAGGTGACCTGGGACTTGGACTTTTTAACAATATTAAAACTGTTGAGACTTCAGCAACTCTTAGAGATGGACTAAAATGCCTTTTGCATGAGTCTTTGGGGGTCTAGGGGGGAATATTATGGATTGTGTCTAGTTGTCCCAAAAAAAACTCATGAAGTCATGGGGCAGGGACTTCTAGAGCTTGAGATTAACTCATGATCCACTGGGATTGTGGGTGTGAGTGCTGCTGGGATTACAGGCATGAGTCCTGCACCCAGCCTGGGGCAGATGGCCTGAAGGCAATGTGAGGGAGACAGACCTGCTCTCTGTTGCCACTGTTGCTGCTACTCCTCCCGTCTGCTCTTGCCGTTCTGCTCTCTTCTGCCAGCATGAACTGCTGCCCTCTGCCCTGTGCCACTCGGCTTTGGAGCCAGCTGACTATGGACCGAAACCTCCAGCAACTGTGAGCTAAATAAACCTTTCTTTCCTTTACTTTGGGTGTCAAGTATTTGTCAAGAATGAGAGAAGACTAACTGAGACACAACATATAAATGTCTCTACTGAGTGCTTGAGTGTCAGCTTCCTTCAGAATAACTGACCAAGAGAAAAAAGCAAAAATATCTTTTGTGCCTTAGTCTCCTATGCCACATACCATCTCTTCCACCATATCCTGCTTCTATATTAAGAGTACTGGGCTGCGGAGATAGCTCAGTGGAATAAGTGCTTACCTGGGAAGTGCAAGGTCCTATGTTTGAGTGCTATATAGAACACGAGACCCTAAGGCAGGAAGATCACAAATCCAAGCCCAGTCAGTGACTAGGTATATTTTCTCACAAAAAGAGTGAGGATCAGCTCAGTATCAAGGCCCTGGGTTCAACCTCCAGTATTAAAACAAGCAAACAGGAGGTAAAATTACTGGGTTACCCTAGGAGACCATGTTCTTACCTGATTAGAAGTAAATTCGGACCATCTTTTCTATAAATACACAATTCCTTTTTCTAAAACTATGGCAAAAAAAAAAGCTAGAGGCATCACAATGTCTAACCTCAAATATGCTACAAATCTATATGAATCGGCATGATTCTGATATAAGAATACACACATTGACCACCACAATAGAATAGAGAACCCAGAAGCAAATCCATACATCTACCACCAGCTGATCTTTGGCAAAGGCATTGAAAACATTCTGTAGAAAGGATGTTCTCTTTCTTAAATTTTATATTTTTTATTCTAAAGAGATTAGAAAACATACAATAAAAAAATGATACAGTGGGGCTTGGGAGATAGCTCAGTAGAATAAGAGCTTTCCTGGCAAGCACAAGGTCCTGAGTTCAATCCCCAGTTCCACCAAAAAAAAAATATATATATATATATATATATATATATATATATATATATATATATATATATATACAGAGAGAGAATTTCAAAATAAGATGATAAGAAATTAAAAATGGTTATTATACTGCTTATTTTTACCTTCAAAGTAGTAGTTCAGAATACCTGATAGAGGCATACAAGATTTGTCAAACAATTAGGCATTAACTCTTCCTTTCTATAAACCAATAGAAATTAGTAATACAATTATCTTAGCTAGTTTGTGTGTGTGTGTGTGCGTGTGTATTGAAGTTTTTTTTCTTTTTTCCCTCATCCAAGCTGTTTTCTGATTTTGAGCAGTTTCCTTCCCTTTTTCACAATATTTACTCTTTCAGTTTTTACACTAGGAAGACAGTATGATGTCTACACATGTGGGTCTGATTTATTTCACATAAGAGTGTGGTCTTTAGTTGCATCCATTTACCTAAATAATATTCCATTGCATAAAAATATCGCATCTTTTTTTTTCATTCCTCAGTTGATGGGCATTTGGGTCATTTCCAAGATTTAGCTATGACAAATTGTGGTATTATAAACATGGGTGCATATACATTCCTGAGGTATGATATTTTTGGAAAAATACCCAGAGGGGAAATTGCTGGCAAGTCTCTTTAATAAGCAGTGCTACAGCACCTGTTGGGGAGGGAGCAAGGAGACCTCTGTCTCTCACTGTGTGAAAACACACTCAAGTGGTACACACCTGCATAATCCCTGTGTAGGGGAGGCTGAGATAGGAGGATAACTATGATTCCGAGCTGCATGGCAAGAGCCTGTACCAAGTAAATAAATAAATACACACTCAAAGCAGGTGGAAGACAAAATGCAAGAGTTGAAATTGTGAAACTGTGAGGAGAAAGAATATGGAAGCATTTCAAAACAATGGTATAAACGATTTTTTGGATAAGATTTAAAAAGTAAGGCAACAAAATTTTTTTTAAATGGAGTTATATCCAAGAAGCCTCTACACAGGAAGGAAAAATTTCAGTAGAGTGGAAAAGGGCTCTGCAGAACAGGAGAAGATATTTGGAAACTGTTCATCTAGCAATAGACTAATACCCAGCACATTCAAGCAACTCAGAAATCTAACCAGTAAAAATACACAAATAATCTGCATAAATGTTTATCAAAAGAAGATATACAAATTGCAAAACTAAAGCTTTGCAATATCTCTAATCATGTGGAAAATGAAAATCAAAAGTGCAATGAGTAATCACCTGACTTCAGCTAAAAGAACTATTCTGTAAGCAAAGAGGGCACTGACCAGGATGTGGGGAGGCACTTTCTCATCCAGTCAGTGAGAATGCAAACCAGTGCAGCCATAGTGAGCAATAGTTAACCTTCCCAGAGAACCAAAAATACATTGATTGCATGTTTTGATTATCTCTTTTCTGGGTATGTACCCAAGAAAAAGGGAATTAGCATACTAAAGAGAGCCCATTCTTGTGGTAGCACTAACCACAACTGCTAAGGTCTGGAATGAACTCAGGTGCCCATCAGCAGATGAACGGATGAATGGAATGATATAGAGAAACCATGGAATGTCACCCAGCCATGAAGAAGAATGAAATCCCACCCTCAGAGGCAAAACAGATGGAAATGAAAGACTCTATTAGAATACAGTAGGTACAGAAATATGAGTACTTCATGCTGTCTCTTGTGTGTGGCGGCTTTAGAAAGTCCACCTGCAGGTAGAATGCAGATCACTAGAGGTCGAGAAGCACTGGGGGTAGGGTAGTGAAGCTGCTGGATATGACCAGTGGCCAGGAGAAGGTTGAGCCATCACATTAACTCCACTGACATGAGCAATTCATGTGTGTTAATAAGAAGATGAAGAGAAGAAAGAAGGAACTCGTGACATGCCTCGCTAAAATGGAAAGAAGACATGAAATACACTGCATAGAGGGCTTTTATAAAGATGAGATGAGAGTACACAAATGCAGTTGACTCTTATCTGCAAAGAATGCTATTTTTTTGATTAATGAATTTAGCTGTGAATAAGATACAAAACTTATTAGGATATGTTTTTGCCAGAGGATCGACAGCTCTTGGGACAGTCTATAAGAAAATTGTGTTCTCATCAACTTTGGAGTGATGGCTCAGATTGTCTCACTTTCTGATCCAAAGCCTTCTTAAGACCTCCCATCAACTTGGAGTGAAATTCACATTCCTGAAGGTCGGGCCCCATCCAGCAGGTGCAGCCCTGGTCAGCCCCCCATGCTTGCTGCTCCCGAGCCCCCACAGCCTTCTTTGTTCCTGAAATCCTCCACACCACCAGACCACCAGACGAAGCCTGGAGCTGTTATTTCTCTGAGAGGACCAAGCCTCATCGCAGATACCTCTACCCCTCCTCACTCAAGCCTCTATTCCAAAACACCCTCAAAATCAGCCTCTCCTGGACCCTGTCTAAGATACTGTCACCAGACCCCTCTATCCCTTTGTCCTACACAATTTTCTTCACTTTATAACTTTAAATGATACATCATTTAACTAACATGCGAATGCAAGCTCCAGGACAGCAGTGGTTTTCTTTGATCATGAATCTCCGGGACAACGTCTGCAGTGTAGTATGTGTGCACTAAACCTGTAGTGATATATATTTTGAAATATTTTGTTATAAGTAGTGAGATGGGAACTTATTCTTATGTAAGAAAAAGTTCTTTCTCAGTGGAAGTTTATTATCATAAGAATGCTAGAAATGCACTGCAAGTGGTATAATTTGGGGGTATTATATGGAATTTTCTGGAACTGACATGGAAGGATTCATGGCTCTTGAGTGAGCATGGGATAACCACCTCCCATGCCACTGCTGGATGGCAGAGCCTGGTTCTCCCTCCACTTCTCCATATGGGATACAGCACAGAGGTTGCAAAGATGCTGAAGGACGGTCTTGACTCCTTTGTGGTGGGCCTCTGCATGAGAAAGCCTGACTGCCCCCAGGGAGGTGCTCTTCAGAGTTACACGCTCCCCTGCAGTGACATGTACTTGTGGGCTGGGGGACTCAGCTCAGAAGTGGCCCAGAGCCAGGCTGCAAGGTGAGGACATGCAGGTCTTGCTGGCCGCTAGCCTCTGGAGGATGCTACTCAGGAGATCTGGACGCTCACCAGCGAATGTGCGTGGCACCCGAAAGCAACACGAGCCCAGCTCCACCAGCTGGCATTCAGGAGGTGTGTGGAAAGGAAAATAAACGAACCAGCGACCATTCTTTCTTCAATCTTCCAGGGTAAATTATGGGATGAACTTGACACTGGAGTCTTTTAACTATGTCATCCATTGGAAGCCGGGCTTCAGTTCTCTTCTTAAGAGGAAAACACACTGACCTCATTTTCCTTCTGTGTCTTCATTGTTGCACTGTTCTTTCTCCTGTGAAATAAAACTTGGTCCTATTTGCTGGCAGTTCTCCTAATCAAACCTCAGCTGGAAAGAGGCTTCGGCTCCGGTTGTCTGCGAATTACTGTCAGCTCACTTTTTAACAGTCTTGTCATGTCTGGGGGAAAAACCTATTTCAAATTTTTATGTCAAGAAGCAATAACTTTTCTCTGCCCTCGCTCATGACAAAAGCCACAGCAAGTTCCTCCCACAAGTTTTGCCAAATTTACCTGTGTTATTCACCCTGTGATAATAGAGAATATTTCTTGAAAAAAAAGTAAACCTTCCACATGTGGACTACGTAGGGCAATGTCTCTGCTCATGATTTTTTCCTTGTACCAGCGAGAAAATGTGCTTTCTTCACAGTACAACCTGGTTTTAATATAATCTACATTTTTGTAAATTTTCCCCCTAGTTAAATAGTTTTTCATTGTTGAAGAATGGTGTGTACAGAACAGAAACCCACAGGAGCAATTGCACAGTCAGGACCACTCAGACTGGCAGCATAGAGTCTTACAGGACCAGAGCACTCAGGCAGCGGAACCTGGAGGTTCTCGGCCAGAGCTCTCCTGGCTCTTTCATCAACATGTCATTTTTCAACATCTTAATCGCATGAACAGTCCCTCAGTCCCATGGACAAAGCTCACTCAGCCTCCTGCATGGGAACATGACAGACACCCACGGAGAAAGGCTCGTCATCAAGAGTTAGCTTTGCTCAGAGGGAAAACAGAACCCATGGACCCATCACTGAATGAACAAACTCCAAGCCAGGCTTTTATACTTTTTCCAGGTAAATACAGTCATCTCCCCAAATTTCCATGAGAAGCAAGTCTTTTTCTAACAAAATTTAAACAGAGAGACTATAGTTAGTATTTGCTTCCAGCACTTTTACTTTTATAAAGCAGATTGTGTGCACCGAGTTCATCTTTTAGCTGATTGCCACTCAGAGCCTGTCTACAATTAGGTAAAAAGGGCTCTGACCGCTGTTTACATTTGTGCAGTGTGTCAACCTGAGAAATTTAGAAGCGAGGACCCACCCTAAGCAGCCAGAAGCCTGGATGGTGGAAGCAGGAAATGAGGAAGCGTAGGCCAGAGTCGGGCCTGCCAGTCCTCCCCTTCAGCTCCGACACCCTCGCCTGGCTTCCAGCACAGACTGTCTGGATCCTGCCATGGATCCTTTGGCCTCCTATCACAGCCTCTTCAGCTTTTTGGCACAGACCCTCCAGCCTTATGGCACAGAGCCATCAGCCTCCTGATACGGACTTTCAGCAACGGGCACAGTGAGCTCCAGACCCTGGACTGAAACCTTCAGTCCCCAGGTACCGTCAGACCCTGTGCGCGCCTCCTCGTCCAACTGCAGGTGACCGTAGTAAGTCGAGATTATATATTCTTTTTCTTTGCTTTTTTTCTATAACTTAAGTATGATTATTTATTGGAGAATAGCAATGGGGAATGGAGATTAAAAATAACTCCTGAGAGATAAGAGGGCACCCAAATGCATTGTCCCTTGTAATTTCTTACACATTTGTATAATGTGTTCTGTTTCTCTAGTAAAACACTGACTGATACATACAACAAGGATTATAATGAAAAGCAAAAGGCAATATGAGCAGTCTGTAGCATACACTGAGTTATCTCTTACACCCAGGCTTGACCATCTATGCTGCCTTAATTATCAAAATAACTATACTGTCTTGAGCCAAGAAGATGACACATGTATGCCTGAATACAGGAACTATACAAAGGACTAAATGTTGTACTTGCCTCAAAAAGTATTTTAAAATGAGTGAATTTTGTATAGTAACTCAATAATTTCCTAATTTGACCAAGGAAATGTCTTTTGTTTCTTTTATCATAATCTCTTTTCAAAATATTTTACATTGCTATCTAAAACAGTTGCAGGGCCAGCAAGATATCTCAGCAGACGCAGGGCCAGGGCTCAGTCCCTGGTGTGACATGTCACTCCAGCCCTGCCCCAGAATGCTCTTAGCCAGCCAGAGTCTGGGCATAGTGGTGAATGCCTGCAATCCTAGCACTGGAGAGGCTGAAAGCAGGAGGATCACCAGTCTGCGCTGTGTGGTGAGACCCAGTCTCAACCAAATACATAAAATGATGATGATGATGATGATGATGGGGGAAGAGGAGGAGGAAGAGGAGGAGGAGGAGGAGGAGGATAAAATAGTTTTAGCCAGTTTCCCCATGTGCTGCTACTTCTCATGTTCAAGAAGGATTAGATTTCTTTATAAATTTGACCCAGAGACAATTTTCCTAAAACTCATGATTGAATTTCTAGACTCAACTTATATATTAAATTCTCCTTTCTTTAGAGAATTCTCTATTAGTTTTGGAAAATGGTTATATTTTAAGATGTATGTAAGGTATAAGATCTACACAGCTACTGATGATCAGTGAGAGCCCCAGTTTGGAATCAGTGTATTTTGTGATAGGTCTTTAGCAGCTTTGACAAATGTTTAATTGGATTTTTCTCTTTTTTCCACCTTTTTTCAGTAATTATTACACAAAACATTTGTTGAGCAGTAGATAAATTTGATTTACTGAGTAAGTATATAACTTAACAATTTTTAGTACAGAAAGTTCAGCACATTCCTGTGTACATTCCATACATTTACAAATTCCATCATCTCAAAACCCTATAAATAGATCTTATTATCCCATATCCACTTTAATAACTATAGCCTTGAGGGACAGAGAAGTTAAGTAAATTACCACCAGAGTCCTATGGCTAAAAGAGCTAAACCAAGGAGTCAATCTGTACCTGAGCCTGATCTCTTACTCACCCACCATGCTGACTTTCTTCAACCAAGTTGAATATAAATGTCGGATCAGACATCTTCATTTACTCATTCATCGTGTGGTAGGATACAACACACCAGTCCATAGGACCTACTAATGCACGCAGCACTGTGGGTGTCGCTCACAGATAAAATTCTCAGTAGAAGTCAGATCCAAAGGAGCACATACTCTGATTCCATTCGTGTCACGACTTCTCATCCTCATCTCTACTGACTTCTTGAGCCAGAAGTGTCTTTGGTGCGTGACACTGTCCTGTGCATGGCGCGATGTTGAGCCGCAGAGGCCTGCCTTCCACTCACCGCATTTCAGGAAGGCTCCCACCCCATGCGCACTGTGGCCACCATGAGTGTCCCTAGGCATTGGGAACGACCTCTGGGGCAAAGCTCAACTTCAGGTAAAAAACATAGATTTATATGAAGACTTTTTTTTAATGTATCACATTTTTTCCGTAATTTTATTGAGAAACAAATAGCGATGAGACTGTTTCAAATCAAGTTAGTAGGACAGTTTCAATAATTAATACATCGCACATTGTTTTCTTAGTGGTTATTTGTTGTCAAGATGCAGACATGATATTCTATTTACAAACATTATTAGAACAGAAATAATGAATTAAGAGATGTAGCTGTATATCTATCTTAACTATTTTGAATACACACATACAAAATGGTCATTCAGTTGTATCCTCTTTTTTGTTTAGTTTTGTCAATTAAATATTATAGATGTGTGAATTCTGCAAAATATTCCAAAATAGTCCAGTATTCCGTAATAGTAGTGCGTTGTCCGTAGGACTGGCAATGTCAAAAGTTGTTGACTTGAGCCTTTCACAGCTCAGCGTATTAATATAGCTTTACTTTTATACCTCATTTTTATACTTTTCTGCTGGATGGTTAAGACCAAGATAAAGCAAGACCTATGTAACAAAAATTGTAGCTTTTGTATCTGATAAGGTCAGTCAAATCCCCTCAGGATTTATCCTGAGAGTGCGGCCCCGTCCCCCAGGTATTCGAGGCCTTCTTTAACCTTGGCCAGAATTATGGAAGTAGCTCCACAGAAGCATGGGCCCGATTCCCAGGGCCACATTGCCACAGAGCTATTCGTTTGTTACGCTGTTGTTCGCGGAGTCTCACCGGGTTGTCTGCTTTCCCTTAGAGGCCCCCTCCCCTGGGAATGCGCCCACGAAGGCCCTAGACTCATCTTGACCCTCCTCTCCTCCCTGCCTGTCTCCTGTGAGGCTGTATATAGTCCTTTTATTTCTTTGTGGCCTATGAAACTGGTTTATAATAAACTCTTTTGAGAGGTTATTACAAAAAAAAAAAAAAAAAAAAAAAAAAAGATTTATCCTGAAACCCTGTACTGCAGTGCTTGTAAATCCTTTGTCAGTGTCAGCCATGTGGATGAGTCACGGCCATTGCTTGACCCATTTGCTCTCCGTGAAAGCCTATGAGAAAGTTTTTTCTCCATGTCATTCTCCTTAGGCACACTCTACATCATGATCACTTTCCTCTGTGGCCCCATAATCTCCTTGATTAGAAAATTTGTGACACCACTGAGTTACAAGATGTTGCAGTACAGGTTCTCCTATGTCCTCAGTCTTAATTGACCTTGAAAGGCTAGGGCCAAAATGTTGGCTGTCCTCACGGCCCTCCTTTTTCTCTAATTTTTGGTCTGCAAACTTAGGTTGTGAACCCTCTAGGAGAGAAGCTTATTGTTATTACCCTACAACACAGGCAGTTGAGCTTATATGAAGACTTTTTAAGCAGTGTTAGACCCCTGAATATTGATGAGGCAACCTTTGCAGAATGATCCAGATCTTTATTTCAGTATTGCTTTTATTTAAAATTCATCAAACTAAACACCTAATATATGTAAATTTTATTCTGTGTAAGTCACACATACAATATTAGAAATTTATTGGCCTAGGGAAGGGAGAAAAATTAGACCTCAGGAACACAGAAGAAGGAAACAGGTACCTTCAGGTGTAGAGGAATGCAGAAGGTTTCAGGACAGGGCAGGTCTGACAGAGAAGGCTGGAGAGCACAGTGAGTGGGAGAGGACGGAGCACTCCCTCACGGGGAGTATATAAGCATATAACTTAACAAGTTAGGGGAGGCAGAAAGAGCAAAGGGAAGAGAAGCTGGCCTATGAACAGTACTTCATCAGGTACTATTTTCCAACAAATATACCTGAGAGAAATTTAAACTGCAGACTGGCTCATGTCTAGGTCAATGCTGTGCTCACGAGGGGATGTACTATGTGCTACTTGACAATGGTGAAAGTTAAGCCTTTGAAATGAAACAGAGTAAAAAGCGCCGGGCCTGCCAGCTCCTTGCCTCACTATTGCCGAATTCTCCGCTGTCACCTGTTCTTATTGCTTGTCCAGCCTCCCTCCTTCCCAGGTGGATGACGCTTACCCTGCCTCTCTTACACAGCTCATCAAGAGGAACAACACCCTCCAGGGATGTCCCCCGCTGGCTTCTCAGCCATCTTTCTCTTTCAGGCTCCTAATTACTGTTGGCTGCATTATTCCTCATCATCCTTAATTGAGCATGAACAATGGCTCAATGCTGTAGAAAAAAAATTTAAAGGAGCGTCATTTTACTAAAGCCAGAGGATTCGGAGCTCAGTCAAAGAAAAAGAATGAGAAATAGAAATGTTCCAAGGAGGGGGTAGCCACTGTGCAATGTGAAGCCATCCCTTGTGCATGAAGAATGGCCATTCTTTGCATTCAGCCTGCTACAAGCAGGACCTCTGGCCAGAGCTACCCTGCAAGAGGGTGCTTGGCCATGTGTTGGGGCTGGAGAGCAACTAGGTTCTAGAGCTGAAGGAGGTTTTAACACCACTTTGTGATATTTCATATTCTGTACAAAGAACCAAAACCAGTGACAAGCAAAGGCAAATCACCACTACTCAATGACCTCGGAATTCCAAGTGCACATTAAGGGTGTTTTTGCTTGGAGGAAATTGTTACCATTGAGATTTACTGGAACTAGTGGCAAATTTTCAAGTCTTCTACAGGAGAATAATGTTTAGCTGCTGGCAATTTCTGACTAGGTAGAAGGAACTCAGGGAAGAGGGATTAGCAGTGCACACCTGATTACCTTACTTCTCCAGAATCCCACCGGGAGCTCGTCCTAGCTTGGCGACACCAACACTGTCCATACGATGCCATCTCTTCCCACGCTTCTGCTCAGGAATCCTCAGTAAGTTGGGGACGCTTCTTTCATGACTACAAAATGACTGTTCCAGCTACAAGCATTACATTTCCCAATGCAAAGAGGGAGAGGAATAAGAAGAGGAAGAGAAAGAAGAAGAGCAAGAGGAAGAGCCAGAGGAAGAGGAAGAACTTTGCCTATGCACTGCCCACAAGGGCAAAAAAATTTCCTCAGAAGCTGTGTTAGGTGGTGCATACCCATAATTCCAGCAATGAAAGAGGCTCATGCAGAATTACAAGTTCTAGTCTTGCCTGACTCAAAACAAACAAAAAAAGGGATGGGGACATAGCTCAGTGGTAGAGACCCCAGTGCCAAAAGAAAAGTTTTCCCCAGAAATTTCCTCTAGCACTTTAACACAAAACATCCTAGTTACCAGTCAAGATGGAGTGAGATTCCCTTGATTGCCTTACAGTAATCATGACTCATCCTGGACTCACTGTAACTATCATAAACTCCTGATTTTTCACTCAAAATGATGAAGAAACTGGTAACTAATCAAACTACTTGCCCAATCCTGATGGTGTGTTTCTTTTCCTGGAAGAGCATTTAGCCTACTCACATTGATATGTTCCACTGCATAAGCCGTGGTTTCAATCTTAAATTCTTTATTCAAGTAACTACAAAGTTAAGATCTAAATGGAATATACATCAAGTTATACTCTTTAAATATTCAAGGTAGCTTCAAGCCCATTTGTGCATATGATCAACAAATCCTAACTAAATTCCTTGTATGTAAAGCACTTCTTTGCATGCTGAGGATACAGCAGCAAACAAAGAAAAGGTAATCTCTTCTTTCCTTCATCATATATTCATAGGAGAAAATGGACTTGGAGCAAGAAAGCAACAGATACAGTCTGTGAGGTTGGGCTTTGAGACACTGAAAATGGTAACTGCAATTTTAATTGTGGGTGGAGGAAATTCACTGGAGATGGCATTTGAGTAAAAGCAGAGTCAACCCTGGGTGAAAAGTGACCAGGGATGCAAAAGCTTTGAGAGGAGAGTGAGCTTGGCTTGACTGCAAGGAGGCTATGAGAGGGGAGGCCACAACAGGAAAGCAATCAGATAATGCGTGGCCTCAGGAGCTGATGGAAAGATTTTTTTCTTTTACTTTAGATGGTTTGGGAAGTAATTGGAATTCTAGGTCGATCAATGACTTGATCTTGCTTAGATCTTAAGATTTGCTCTCACTGCTTATGGGGGGATCAATAGCAATCAGGTAAGAGAAAAGTCAGATAGATACATAAAGAGGCCACAGCAAGGATACAGGAAAGCAGCTTGGTTAGGCTACTGTTAGTGACAGTCAAGATCTGCATGAGGAATAGGTGTGCAATATGAGAAGAAAAGATTTAAGGGGCTGGCAAGACAGCTGGGTCGTCTAAGTGCCTGCTTGGTAAGTGCAAGGACCCAGGTTCAATCCCTGTTATCACATGCCATGGTGGCTCCATGCCATGCTGGGCACTGAAGCCAGGCGTAGTGGCACACGCCTGTAATCCCATCCCAGGGGAGGCTGAGACAGGAGTATCACTATGAGTCCAAGCTGTGTAGTGAGACCCTGTACCAAATAAATAAACAAATAATTTAATTTTTTTAAAGCAAAAAAGATTAATTGTGCCTCTGGGTTTAGAGTTTTTACTTAATGAAATGAAATGATATCAAGGAACAAGTAGCAACCAAGCTTTCAGTTTTGCACATATTAAGCATGAAACGCTTATTAAATATCTCAATGGAAATATTGAATATATAGCTGCATATGCGAGTCTAGCGCTCAAATATACATATATATTTATCATTATGAGTTCCAACAACATCACTCAGTGCAAGAGGACGTACAGAGAATAAGTGTTCCAAGGTGTAACCCTCGGGACACTCCAATGTGTGATATGACGAAAAGCGAGGGAAAGGGGGGTCATTAAGACATGAGGAATCCTAGCAGGGGACAGTCTCTTGATAATTATACAAACATGAAGAAGTAGCCAACGGTAAAAGTGCCATTGATAGATCAAAATATAAACTGAAAATCTAAAGAGCTTGGCTTGAGGAAAGGATTAAAGTAAAATGATTATCAGAACGCACAGATCGAACCCTCGGAATCTCGTTTCCACTGCATCGACTGCGATGTGAATCATTCGTGATTCCCTGTCATTATCTTCTGTCTTGGTCATTCTAGGACTTTTACAGACATTTAAATTGCTTTCAGCAATATTTTTATGCTTTCATCTAATAAAATCTGATTTAGAAAATCTAATCAATTAGATATTTTAGGCCTTATCATTGACATTACAAATTGGCTATGGTTTTACAAAGTGATGAACCACAAATGACAAGCTCGCTGATTTAATTTACAAAAATTTCACTCATCTGATGCTTCTCAGAGTCCACCCACTGCGTACACCACGGCACGCTGCTCTTCCTAATAGCTGACACCGAATGTCTAACGGGAGCCTCTGCAGCAACAGACTCCTCACACTGGAGCATGCGCCGGCAGTGCTTCGCTTTGTCTTTGGCTAAGCTGTAAGCTTTTCCATGAGGCTCACAAGAGCCATCAGATATCATTTTTCTTGAATCAAAAGCTTTACCTTTCCAAAGAAGAAAGAGTATCAAACCCCTGTTTAAACTTAATAATCCTCACATATCAAGTTTTTCTTCCAAGATGTACATTATCATATCGTTTTGCATTTCTCCTATTTCTTATTTCTCCTTTCAACTTATTTCAAGTAACCCTATGTCACGTAACAAACTTAATACTATAACGCGATCAAAATCTAAATCTATATGATAGGGGTACACTCTGGGAACTATTTGAAATAATCTTTTATTTTATGTTATCCTCTTTTTCAAGTCTAGTCTCTGTGAGGTAGCTATTTTTCTTCTGCAGCTGATACAACATTTATGTAGGGGTAGATTTCTAATTTTACTTTGCTGGTATATAAATGTGTCATTTCATACAACTAGCTGTTTTTCTTTTGTTGGAACTTCTTCTTTTCTGTCTTAGCCTGAGGCTCTCTTCTTTATTTGATCAGGATAGTTTATATCACATTCTAGGCAGCACTTCTTCCCAAGAGGAAAAAAAAAGAATTTCAAATTGCTTCTCATGATTCCTAAGGCAAACTGAAAGGGCGCCACCTGAATTAATGTTTTCTTTCCTGTTTTCTGCACTTATTGCTTTTATTTCCATTAGCTGATGCACGTGTTTGTTTTCTACCTTTTACTATTATTCTTTGTCTACAACTGATAATTATTTTTTGGCTATATTATTTATTGTTGGCTGTTTGGTTAGATAGAAAAATAATCAATGTGAAAACTTGGTGGTAAAATTTTGAATTAACTTCTCAATAAGGGGGTTGGGGATTTGGCTCAGTGGTAGAATGCTTACATAACTTCTCAATAAGTAACTAACAAGTAGTGGCTATTCCTTTAGCTAGCTTCTGAGATAAATTCTTTATTTAAGGGAACAAAAATGGATTATGCATTCTATATTCTCAGTTTAGAGAGATTACATTTACCATGAAAATATAGGATCCACTTTAAGAGCATCTAACAAAATAATGTTAGATATATTGTGTATATATCTTCATTTCCATATTTAAAAGAACTCATATACCATTGCAGAAAATAGTGGAATTATTCCACTACTTCTGATACAGTATTTGTTCCCCTTACCAGCAAAAAATAGAAGAATCTTAAAGGCATCAAATAGTAATAAATCCAGCAGAAATAGTTATAAGAGGAAAAATTATATTTTTAATAAATTTGCATAGGAGCTACAGAGATAGAAGTGCAATATACACAGTTAGAGTAAGAGAAAAAAGTAATATAGATATTCCTAGAGTCAGACATGGAGAGCAGAGACAAGAACGGGGGAGGACTCAGGGCCATCTTCATGAGATGTAGTGAAACACCCAGGCCTTGGGAAATAGTGAATCCCTGCAGAACCACTTCCAAAGCTGTAGGTTCTCCTTCACATCCACTTCTACTAATCTGCATTATGAACAAAAGAAACAAGAAATTATTTCATACTCTCATCTCAACTGTTTAAATTTAAATCCACACTGGGAAAAAATGGCATCCAAAGTTCCCTGCCTGCCATCGCAAGAGCCTCCCGAGAAGTTAGGAAGACCAGCATGATACCAGGCATGTCAGGAAAACTAAGCACACGTGCTATTAGTGTAAGAAGTACCTGTGTACAGGGTACAGCAAGTGCTAGAACCGCCTTCTGTGTGTTAATGGAAGCAAAGATTATTTCTGTGGTAGAGTTTTGTTTTCATTTTTATTGTAGTTCACATAGAAATTTACTTCTGCTGTTGTTTTTTAGATCTTGCAAGCAGGTAAACAATTGATCCTGAAAATGTTCATGTTTGTTCTAAATACTAATTACATATTAAAATTTTAATATTTTATTCTGTAAATATTTTCTTTTCTTGTTAAGTACACATTGTTTAATATAATAAAACTCAAAATTAAAATTTAAAAGAACAAAGTTCCCTGTTTCCATTATGCATGGGAATGTTTTTTTCCCAGAATGTTAACTAAATCACCGAAGTTACCCTAGTACTGAATTGCACATCCGCACACTGCTGCCAATAAGACACAGCTCAGTCTTAGACTGAAACACACTGTGAGGAGTCGCAGCACTGTCATCTCATATGGCTTGGAAAGTGTCTTGTCTCAAGACCAGACGCCACCCAGGCATAGGTAAGAAGGCCAGACGGACGCCTATTTCAAGAGAATCCTTTCAACCCAAATACTTACATCAATCTGAAGCTTAATTTGGATGATGGATGGACTGGTCTTAACCTTTTCTCTTAATAAGCCGTAATTCATAACTACTCTGGGGACGTGAATACATTTATTCTTTCTCATTCACTTTAAACTAAAATACACTGGATGGGGAGTACTATTGTTTCACTGATTGTAAATTAAAATAATAAAATTAATGTCAAATGTCATTTCAGCATATACTTTATTACCATGGTAACCCACAGATAACTGAGTTGGTAAAATTGCAAATTACATATTCAACTATTTAAAGACATCAGTGAACTGAAGTCATTTAATCAAGCTTCTTGGTGCTTTTGCTATGTAATCAAGTCGACACGATTACTGTCAAAGTCAGAAAGTCACAAGCTTCTCTTTCCTTGTTTGGTGTTTCTTCTATTGAGTTCAGTCTGCTTGGAGCTATATACTCTATTTTCTAAGCATATTGATGGAGATTTGTTTCCATGAGGGAATGGGGCATGGTACAAAAAGTAATTTTACTCACAAGTGCAAGCCAGAGTAGGTCAAATTCCCCATTTACCCCCTCATATGCAAACACTATGTGAGTCAAAGCAAATACACTTTTGATAGAAAGACTCATAAAGTCTTTCAACTTTTTATATTCATTCCAACACAGCCCTGCCAGTGCCATCTCTTTTAGCCTATCCCATGGTCATTCGGACCCAAATCAGAACAGACTCATATGGTTTGTTTCTTCCAGAACAAAGAGCCCTAGGGAACTGCATCCCTTACCCCTGCATCCACAGTGTCCTAGGAAGAATCTCTGATGCTGTCATGTGACACCTCCATGACCCCAGGTATCAATCCCTGTGCACCCAGGTGCAGAACTGAATTCCTAAAAATACATAGTTCTCCCAACTATCTTCCCTGGCCACTAAACCAAACTTGATTGTGACATTCAGAGACTACAAAGCAAATAAAGTGAATTAACCTATTTGTCTTTTGAGAGTGGAGCTGTGATGACACATGGACATTAGACAGAGAATTCTGTGTCTGGAAATGCAGGCGCACAAGCCCAGAATTACTGCTTGACTGCAAGATTTACATGAATGGTGCTTATTAATGTGATTTTAATAAGAAATAAATTGACATAAGGCCTCTCTCTCATCCCCAAGTAGCTTTGCCAGCAGATGGAGAGAGCTCTTTAGTCACTCCTGAAATACCTTGAAAAGCCACAGGCATTGTTGCCCTGGCAACATTCTCTGAGAACAAATCTTGACCCAGATGAGAGGGCAAGGCAGGTAATGTGGAATTTACAAAGCGGAATGAAGCCTTTCCAGAAAAAGACTGCTCAACTGTGCTCAATTGTGAGACCTCTCGTTTCTCACTCAGAGCAAGGCTTCAAGTAATTTTTAGATCTCGGGCTGACTTGTCATATCATTTTCATAGGTTTAAGTCTTCTGCACTTCTCTCCAGAGCTGCAGACAGACAACACTGCTTAGCAACAACTCTAACTGAATGGGGAGCTGGGCCCCTGGTTCCCCAAAATGTGGGGGTCATGGGGTGCAGGAGATTACAGGTCGTGCCTGACCTGAAACAGCACCTGAGAGCTACCCCTCCTCAGATGTCACCAGCAGAAGAGAGAGGTTCACCGGCGAGGGCGCAGAGGCCCCTCCTCCAATGTCCTCGGGTCACATGCCTTCCCAAGATGCTTCTCAGAGAAAAATTGGGGGAAGAAGTAGTACTCTGGAAGCTTGTGTCTAAGTTATCCAAATGCATTTAAAATGGCTGCATCAGATCAGACTGAGTTTATTTGACCAAACCAGTATTGGTGTTTTGTTCCCACAGGTATTGGGTAGATCAAGGGGAAGACGAGATCAGTTACAGAAAAATTGAGTGCATTTTTGTGAGTAATCTCTGCATGGGTAACTTTGTGACTGCTCTGCGTGGTCCTGTGTATGCATGTAAGTATTAAACATAAACACACGTATATATAAAGGCAGGAATCTGGCCCTTGCATAGCTGTCATTGTAGTACTCTAAGAGGCTAAAGGATTACAACGTTGAGTTCAGGGCAGGCAACTCAGGGAGACCCTGTCTCAAAATTTATGAAAGAAAAAGGAAAAGAAAGTAAAAAGGGCTGGAGTTGTAGTTAAAAGTGAAGGTCCCAGTTTCAGTCTCAAGTTCTGCAAAAGGAGAGAGAGAGAGAGAGAGAGAGAGAGAGAGAGAGAGAAGACAGAGACAGAGACAGACAGAAGAGAGGCAGGAGAAATACCACAGTGGAAGTGACCCTATAGATGAAATACATAAATACATATGTATAATTCCCTACAGATGAAATACATAAATACATACTATATATGTATTTATGTATTTCATCTGTAGGGAATTATCTTTTAAAATAAAAAATGAGAACACACTGTTTATAAGGACATTCTCCTTTTTAATCTCTAAATAGCTCAGGGGCCAGGGAGATAACACAGTAGAGTAAGCACTCACCTGGGAAGCAAAAGGTCCTGAGTTCAATCCCTGGTACTGCAAAATAAATAAATAAATAAGGCTACTCAGCCTGCTTGATGTGTTCTTCAAAGATCTCAGTACAAAAGGCCCACTGGTATGATTTGCCTGGGTCCCTGCTTAGCACCTGACCGTAGATTGCCTCAGGTGTGATAACACAGAGCTAGAGCCAGGACTGCCCAGTTGGCATCCATGTGGCAATGGCACGTGTGCCCACTTTCCCAAGGTGTTGCACATCCAGGTCCAGCCTTGCCCCTGGTTCTGCATGGCCATGCATCTTGCAGAAATTCTCTTTTCCAAAAGAAGCCTCTTTGGCTAAATGGCTAACTTCTGAGAATTCTCCCAAGACCCCTCCT